>JAPEUT010000310.1:0-32259 GCA_027946375.1 Neodidymelliopsis sp. IMI 364377
AGGGAGGAGAAGGGGAGAGAGACAGTGGTGGGTCAAGGGATGGTGGGGGTTTAGTGATTGAGGGTTTCAGAGGGGGCATGCGATGGTTTTCGTTGGGCTGGGAAGAAGGATTGAGACTTTTGGGAGACGGTAGAAAGAGAAATACGGGGAGATGATATCTTGAGGTGTACTATCGCTCAGCGATGATTCATTTCGTTCTTTGTAAGGCCGTTATGCTATGGGTATCTCTATCATACTATACAAAAAATCGAATATATACAAGAGATGTCGTCTCGAACAGCTAGCTCCCTGGCTCAACCTTTTCGCCGAGCATCGATGTTGTCCCCCCAACCTACAGAAATGAAAAGATCGTCTCCCTTCCTCGTTGGTGTGAGATGAGGAATCCATACTGGACTCTTGAGGCCTATCATCTCCCCTCCCATTTCCTTGCTCTGTCTCAAAGCAACGTCAGTCTTCTTGACAATACTTAGCGGTCTAATGACGTCCACCTGGTTTATCAATGGACTATCGTCGAAGCTATGGGCTTGTGACCTGCGTTCGATCTTAGATTCGGGTGTGGGGACCCATGACGAAGCACTGGCATTGCGCGCGTGGTTGCGAAGCTCACGACGGGTGGGTGTAACAAAAGGGTCTTTGAGAACCAGTTTGTTCTCGAGTTGCAAGGCTTCGCGCTCGCCACGGCGTTTGACAAGGAGCGAGGAGGGTTCTGGTAGGGGTCGAACGTAGAACTTGCCCTGCTCCTGACTTCTACGAGAGCTTCCCATTTTAGGGCTCCTCGCCACCAGTTGATTTGACGCTCGAGGTACCTTTGGGTATCTGAGTTGGTGTATGGGCGACTCAGCGACAGGAGAGAGTTTGTTGTCATCTGAAAGCTGCTTCTCATCCGAATCATCCTCAGGTGTCGTCTCGTCCGGCCCAGCCGTCTCAAAGCTGGTTTGACTGCTCACAGAATCGCGAAAAGTGGGACGTGTTGACGTCCTTGATACAGTGCGCGACCCGAGGGTAGTGCTGGGTGATCGACGTGACTTGGGGCCACGAGGCTTGGCTACAGGGAGGGTGTCAGAGTCCTGGCGCAAATCACCTTTTGGTGAGCTGGAGTGCGAGGCAAAGTAGTAATCTGGAATGTCGACAGCGCTGGCAGGCGTTGTGCTTGACGTCGAGTTCGACTTTTGGGAGGTCATGGAGGGAATCAAGAGTTGTGGAGCTGGTCGCCTCGGTATTGTGAAACCCTTCGAGGGAGGTGCTGCGATCGCTACGACTTTTGGCTGAGGGCGCTCATGTCGGACTGGAATATCGAGGAAAAGTTCTGAACGTCTCACTGTTCGATCTGAAGACGTTTTGGATAATGTGGTCGATTTCGTCAATTGGCGTGACGGTTGCAGGCTGCGAATTGGCATGATAGGAACCGGTGGTGTCGGTAGGAGTTTGGATGATCGTCTCCGTGCAGCGACTTCATCTTCCTCGAAGACAGTATTCTCCGTGCGAGTACTGACGGGCCGGAAGTGTTCTGAAGTAACCTTTTGTCTAGGATGGTTGGAAGCCTTGGGCGGCGCAGGGCATCCTTCTAGCTCGGCGCTGATGGCGAGGCCAATTTGCGACATGGGGACGGAAGTTGAACTATCGGACGTACCGACACCCAAGCGTTGGACGGGACGAGACAGACTTGAGCCAAAAGTGCTGTATGGTGATGGCGTTACCAATCGTGGGTATCTGGGTCGATCTTGTGAAGCCGCTGGAGGCGGTGTAGTAGGGAAGCGACCAGACAGTTGCGATGTACTATCGGTTGGATTGTAATGAGAAAAAAGTGCTGATCGCTGTCTTTGCTGGCGATCTTCACCCTTCTCATTGACCATGTACATACTCTTCCGCTCTTTTCGCCTTCGCAAGAACACACTCAAAGCCATCAATCCAATGGCAATGATAAAAGCCGCGACCGCTGCCACCGAAAGTCCAGCAATCTGTGCTGGGGTCATCTTTGGCCGATCATCGTTTGTAGCAGGTGCTGCAATCGAGGTTGATGTTGACGATGCTGTGGACGTGGCGGACGCAGGAAACGAGATCGAGTCAACAAAGACTGACTGACTGGAAGATGGATATGTTCGTAGTGTTGTCTTTGCAATAGATGTTATCGTCGCTGTTGCGGCGAACGTGGTGGAGGAGGTTGCAGATCGTGAGGCTGTGCTAGGGACGCTGCTAGCAACGACAGTGAGAGCCGTCTTGGTGGGTAAAACGGCATTTTTGTGGCCCAGACAAACATTGTATGCTGATGCAGCTGTGTCTATGCTTGCGCAAGAAGCATATACACAACCTAGAGCCACCTCACCTAGCGACTCTCCACTGAAGCTGTAACGAGAACAAAGACATTCAATGTCTCCTTGTGTCGTGCACGAGACTGGAAAGCGTTTTGACAAAGAAGATCGAAGGCATGAATGTGCACACGAAGGAACGTCCTGTTGCAATTCGACGGGAAGCGTTGTTGGTACCGTAGAGACTGTGGGAGCTGCGTTGTGTGGCGCAGCTGTGATTACGGACGCTGAGATGATGCATAGCCGTTTGACATGGCTCAGAAGCATAGTTGTACAGAATCTGTATACCCATAAGCTGCATTCTTGAGGTTTTCTCGACTTGCTGTTGCACCTACTAGGAGATCTAGAAACCCTTGGGAAGTGACATAAGGAGAAGCGCCGAACCAGCGGCGGTGAAAGTAAAGGAAATTGAAGGAGATGCTCAAGGAAGTCTGTCACGCATTACTTGTCTCACAAAGTCGAACTGATGCATCCAAAAGGGACTCTACGTGGGGATGGTAGGTTAACAATATGTATCAGTACTCTTGCTAGGCGCCTGGTCTGCGTTGCGGCCTGGCAACCGCCGAGGCGTCATATTGTGGATTCTCGATTATCACGACCGTGTGTTGCAAGCGCTCGCATGCTGAGTTCTGGGACAACTCAACAGTCCGCTACCGATGGTATGGTGTTGTGATGCGACTGGTGCTATTCTGGGCGCGTACCTGGAGCGCCATGCCGGATTAGTCGAGGGTTACGCGCCGATTCACACTGCTCACCAACCACAACCAACCTGTAGATGAACGTCTTCCATGTAGTTCTCGTGCAACACTACTGAAGCGAGACTTGGCCTACGTGTTTATCACGAAATAGATTCCTACTGTTGGGTGGTGCTGTGCGCGTTGGGCTTATGCCGTCCGATGCTTCGTGCGCAGTTGTGCAGCGTTCCGTGTGTGCAGCTCAACCTTCGATGATGCATGTAGAAGGTAGTACAGTGCTGAAAATAGCACGTCGGTTAGAGAATTTACCCTGCTGTATTGCGTTATACCGAGTGATTTGTGTAGTTTCTGTATGTAGAAAATGGTGGTACTCAATTCTTTTGGCAACCATTTGACAAGTGCTCGTTTCTATCGCGTAAGGACAAGCGTAAAACAAAAGCTGCACAAGTCGCTAGACACACGTTGATGCGTATGTTATGCTTGTGCGTTTAGGCGTTTGCTCGCCTCGATGCGCTGCGTGGTCGAGTGTTTTGAACATCAATCACTCTTGACCGGATTGTACAACGAAGAGCAGAGCTCGTTGACTTCACATGGAACGTGTGTACCTATCGAGCTGTCCGTGTGACATACGAGGAGAGTAGCCGAGCTGACCGGGCCTTTTGAAATGTTCATTAGCAGGTAGGCAACCAGAGATGCTCGTGTTAGCTTGTTCTCGAACATGACATGCGCAAGAGAAGCGCCGAGACTATAACGTGTAAGAAAGCCAAGAGATGTACCAATCGGGTCGTTACTGGCAGTCAAATCTAAGATGCTGCATAATCTGGACGTGTGTTGAACGTTTGAGGGCACAAAATCGAACACTTTTGGGAGTTTGGAGGCAAATCGGCAAGCCCCTTTGATTATCATCACGATCGCCAGTGGACGACGTCAAGTTCATGGCAACTGGGTGAGTTCGCCGTCGCTCTTAGTGTCCATCATACTTTCGCTCGTGGTCAATGCCTCCACGTGCTTGCCGACGATCTTTCCGCTGCTGACTCGCAAGGGAGTTCGATCGTAAGGTTCCGAGGCAGTAAGTGGCGAGATGCTGTGATAACGTCGGGACAAGGCCCAAAGAAGGTTTTGTTCGGAGCATTTTCCCTTTGGTTGGGTGTTGATCCACTCGCTGGCGGAATTCTCAGCCAAACTACCATATGCGCGAACGACTGCATACAGTGCAGCGAAGGATCAAGTGGAGGGAGACACGGTAGCATGTTGCTCGAGATGCTGTGTCTCGCGAACTGTATCCAAGCTCTTGCAGATCTTCAGCAACAGAGCCGTGTGGCCGCGGAACGAAGGGAGAAGACGCGCAGCGTCATTCGAGGCCTTGGCTGCGGTGTAGAGAAAAAAAAGGAGAAAGCATAGAGAGGCTCGCTATGATTGGCCAAAGCGGCAGTAGGCAGCATGAGTCGAGGAGATGAAGACGTGATGAAGACGGAGGTTTGGCGAGTCACCTGCCGCAGCGCTTGACCGAGGACAGCTAGAGGCAATAGAATTGCCAGTCATGGTTGGCTGGGGCGGACCCGGTGAACGAGTGGCAGGCAGGTACCGTAAGGTCCGTAACGAAGCATGGAATGCTCTGCAGCGCTGAAACGAGTCGTGAGGCACAAGGTGGTGGTGGTCAAGTTGAACAACAGCAGTGACAGCAGACATCAGGCAGCAGACAGCAGACAGCATGGACATGGCTGAGGGGTGAGTAGACAAGCAGGTGGGCGGCGTGACAAAGGCGAGGGGCCGTGCAGGTGAGGGCAGGATGGTTTCAAATCTCGCGTGTGCAGTCGCGGCGTCAGGCGTCTTTGTTTGCTGGGCCCCTAAATTTCCAACAGGGCTTCTAGAAGAGCAGCTAGTGGGCGCTGGGGCGGGACGGGAGTCGCATCTAGTGGATGCAGCGAGGGCGGTAGCACAGCACAACCATGTCGAACAAGGTGCGACAGAGGCTCCTGGGGGGCGACTGGAGGCGGCGGCAGGCTCGGCGGCGTGCAGGCGCAGTGGCAGAAGTGCGGTGAAGGCTGGCGAACGGCGAGCAGCGAGCAGCGAGCAGCGTCGAGCGAGGGGCGAACGAGCGTGCAGCAGCAGGGCTTCCAGAGCAGCGGACGAACAGGCGGGCCTGCATGCGTAGCCGTCGCCGAGACTAATTAGGTGGTGTATGATGGCGATGGCGAGGGTGAGGGTGAGGGACCAAGACGACATCTGATGGCTGCTGCTGCTACCGGTACTGCTGCCACTGCTGCTACTGCTGCTGCTACCATGGTACAGGCCGACATCTGTCAGCGTGTCCAAGCAGCGTGCAGCGTGCAGCGTGCAGTGTCGAGTGGGCCCAGGGCACGCAGCACGGCAAAGGCAATGCCCTCGGCTGGCGGTATGGTGCATCCCTTCACTTCATGCGCAGCGCAGAAACCTCAGACAGCAGCTCGGGAGGGTCTGCAGGGTGGCCGGGGCGCGCCACGGCAGTGAGGCCAGTCGAGCCAGTGGTGAAGCCAGTGAAGCCAGCGCGGAGCTAGCCTCTGGCGTCGCCTGCCTTTCCAGCATGGCTGCCGTGTGCTTTGGGCCAAGCGCCTCTCCTTTCATGGAGCCATGTAAAGCCTCGTCAGTGTCTGCTACTTGGTGCTTCTGCTTCTGCTTGTGCTTGCTGCTCGTCTCCTCGCCCTCAGCCCATTGCATCAGCAGTCAGCAGTTCGCTCTCCGACGACACGCTGCCGTGCAACCATCTCCTCCCATCCAGCACCGCGCCCGCCTCTACCTGCGACACTCGACGATCCGCGAGTTGACAGCCCCAGCCGTCAAAGCGTCTCCACCCCCGACCGGCCTTGCAGCTGCCCTGAGACACCTCGCCGGAGCGAAGCGAACCGACCCTCGCTCGCCTGCCTCTGCCTCTGCACCCAGCCATCCATCCCTTCACCTGCCACCACCACCGCCTCTCTTCCACGACACACCGTCTCCCCCTCGCCCGCCCCTCGCTCTCACTGCGGCGCGCGAACCGTTTGACCTGCGGCCGTTTTCTTTGTAATAATAGGTGAGCGCCCCGTCTGCCCTGCTGCCATTCGCCCGCTGCACCGCGCCTGCGCTGCTGCTGCATCGCTCCTGCCTGCCAAGCAGCCCCGTCTGCATCAAGCAATCGCCCTGCCATCACCGCTGCATCCACATTCTCGCTCCCACCTTCACCGTCACCCCATTGCCCAGCCCCATTGACCCAGGTCACATGTCCTGAACACGCTCGTTAACACCACCACCACCAGATTTCCGCATTGGCCGGCCTCTTGACGGAACATCGCTAGTACCTTCACCCTAATACATCGCCGCCCAGTCCTCCACCACCGCCACCACCGTCCCCCAGCACCCCATCCACACTCGCCACCATGGGTTGCGGCATGAGCACAGAGGAGAAGGAGGGAAAGCAGAGAAACGAGGAGATTGAGAACCAGCTCAAGCGCGACAAGATGATGCAGCGCAACGAGATCAAGATGCTGTTGCTCGGTCAGTAGCCCTGCGACGCCATGTGCGCCGTCCCATGCTAACCCGCCGCAGGTGCTGGTGAGTCCGGCAAGTCGACCATCCTCAAGCAGATGAAGCTCATCCACGAGGGCGGTTACTCTCGTGATGAGCGCGAGTCGTTCAAGGAGATCATCTTCAGCAACACCGTCCAGTCGATGCGCGTCATCCTCGAGGCCATGGAGTCGCTCGAGCTGCCCCTCGACGACCAGCGTGCCGAGTACCACGTCCAGACCATCTTCATGCAGCCTGCACAGATTGAGGGCGACAGCCTGCCCCCTGAGGTTGGAAACGCCATCTCGGTCCTGTGGAAGGACGCTGGCGTGCAGCAGTGCTTCCAGCGCTCGCGCGAGTACCAGCTCAACGACTCGGCCAAGTAGTAAGTTCAACATGTAATGTCGCCTTGCCTGACCGTCGTGCTAATTGACCCAGCTACTTCGACTCGATTGACCGCATCGCCGCCCCCGACTACATCCCCAACGACCAGGATGTCCTCCGATCGCGTGTCAAGACAACCGGTATCACCGAGACCACCTTCATCATCGGTGACCTGACCTACCGCATGTTCGACGTTGGTGGCCAACGTTCGGAACGAAAGAAGTGGATCCACTGCTTCGAGAATGTCACCACAATTCTCTTCCTCGTCGCCATCTCCGAGTACGACCAGCTGCTGTTTGAAGACGAGACCGTCAACCGTATGCAAGAAGCCCTCACATTGTTCGACTCAATCTGCAACTCGAGGTGGTTCGTCAAGACATCGATCATTCTGTTCTTGAACAAGATCGACAGGTTCAAGGAGAAGCTGCCCGTCAGCCCCATGAAGAACTACTTCCCCGACTACGAGGGTGGCCCAGACTACGCCGCCGCTTGCGACTACATCCTCAACCGATTCGTTTCGCTCAACCAGCACGAGACAAAACAGATCTACACCCATTTCACCTGCGCCACAGACACAATGCAGATCCGATTCGTCATGGCTGCTGTAAACGGTACGTAGTATAGACTTTGTCTTGTCGATGCAGCAAACTGACACGTCACAGATATCATTATCCAAGAGAACCTCCGATTGTGTGGTTTGATATAATGCAACAGGTTGTTGCGCGAGCAGACAAAACATTTCGAATTTGCTTTGGTTTACGGGTTGTATGTTCTTCATGACGGGCATCACCATGTCATTCTCGGCGTTGTGGACATCATTCATGCCGCGCCTTCACAACAGTTCACCTTCTTCCGTCGAGTGGCTAGCCCCAGCCCCGGGTCGCTCTTCCTTGATACCCTGCGGGCGGGTTCTGGGGCCGCCACAATAGCGAAGCGGTCCATTTATTCCTTTGTCCTCACTGTACACTGGCGAGCAAACAAAAGCCGCCCAGAGAGGCGTTGTTTTCCTAATACTGTTCTTCGTATCTATCTACCTACGTCTGGTGGCCATCTCCAACTTTCCTTGCGATTTTTCTTGTAAGACAAAGACAAGCACGTGTGCGAACATGTAGTGAAATGATTATTGAGTGTAAAGACTAGACCATCTCGTGATACCCTCTCCTCCCTGTTCGTCTTGGATCGCTGCGCACGCCTTGCATGTCGTTGCCAACACTAACTGCACGCGGCTCCTTCAGGCGGCCACTGCGGTCAGACGGGCCACGGGATCCCTCCCCTTTTGCGGGGACCAACACAAGAAAAGCCAACGGTCGTTTCCCGCTTCTTGCGTCCCTTTCTTCTCTCGCAGGCCGGCAAAGGAGTCTGTGGTCGAGTCAAGCACACTTTCGAGCCCCCCAAGTGGGCAGGCACAAAGCAAGGGATGGCACTCTTTTCCCTCTTCCTGCACTAGTGCGGCGTAAACCAAGTCACCTCAAGTAGGCAGCTGCATGGAAGACTTGTGTGTGTATGTGTGTGGATTTGCGCATACGTAGGTACCGGTAATTTACGCAGTGAGCTTCTGTCTGTAGCTATGCGTGTGTGTGTGTGTCTCTCTCTCTCAATCAATCCATCAATCAGTCAGTCAGTCCATCAGATGCTAAGAGTATTGATGATGCATCACGTCACGGGATTTTTTTGGTGTGGGGATGTTGAAAGATTTGGATTTCGTTGTTGTGTGATGGGATAGGGTGGGATGTATTGATGAAGAAGGCGCGATGGAATGAGTGCTTGTTTGGATGGATAGGGTTAGTGCGGTCTATTGTTCTTGATGAGGCACCTTGTTCGTCATTAGTCGATACAGCAGACTACAATCAATTTGTTCTTCTGAACAGTACGATCAGAAGTCAAAAGCAGGCAGACTAGTGGTCTTGCAACCGAGAGAACCTGTCATTCATTACGTTACCTTGTAACTCTTTGCTGTTGAACGCTAAACCCTCGCCGAGGATTGTTCCAATTGACTTGAGCGGAAATCCATCGTCTGATTTACTTAGTATAAACTTGTGCTTTTCTTTCTTGTCCAGAAGTATCATGAGCCAGATTCACGGAAACATGCTCTACTCATGCTGCTATTCCTAGTCTTTCCTCTACCATTCTCTGATCTCGACAACATTCACACCCCACTTCCTCGTCAACCATCGGTTCACACAAGATTCTAAAACCCATTGATTCCCCACGAGTAAGCCACTCATGCCACTTACGCCCATACCCGCAAGGTCTTGGCTGGTAGGACCGCAGATAACTGTAGAATCTACAAACACCAGGTTCATTTCGTGGTTGGAACTTATGTTGGGTTGTCTGATACTCTGAGCGGGAACTTGAGCTATGTTGTAGAGACTAAAGACGATCTTAATGGTGTTGGGGGTAGATGGGGCGACATGACGACTTGGTTAAAGACTATGGTAGTGACGATTGCTGATCTCGCCGGGTTTGGTGGCGGGGACGAAGTCATTGATGAACGCCTGTGTTATGGTGTGGATGGAACGAGAACCGGATGATGATATGTTGGTTGGTAAATAGCTTTGAGTACACAGATTGTGAGTGTGGCGAGACATTAGTAGAGTCGACTCGAAAATACAGTCTTGTAGATGGTTGTTGTGATACAGCAAGATGCTGCTGTCCTAACTCAAATACCTAGAAACCTAGTATAACCCGAGATCTAACATATAAACCCTCCGAAGTCTAATATCTCACATTTTCTTCTCCTTTCATACACATCTTCTATCGATTCCCAAACCTCCAAGCATCCTTCTCCTCAAACCACACCCCAGCCCCGTTCTCTTCCAAATTAACTCTCCTTTCACATCCACAACACCTCACGTATCTCTCCCCCTTACACTCGCACCATTCGGTTTTCCCATCTTCCGTCTCCTTGGGACTCATCATGAGCTCTTCCAGCCATCTTGCCAGCCCGTCATCCACGCTTCCCTTCACCCGACACACTTTGACGTCCCGCACACCTGTGAAGAGCTTCAGAACAGCCGCATTGCAAGCTTCGAACGTGCTTTGCCGGACGTTGAGCTCGAGGAACTCTGCGCCGGAGAAGGCGGCAGTGGCTTGGGCGGCAGTGAAGCGTGGGTCGACGTCCAGACGGACGGTAAGTTGCCATCTGTTGATTTTGTTCAAAACGGTAGGGTAGAGGACGGGGTGGCTGGTTGCCATGAGGTGGGGAAGGGAGGTTAAGAGGGATTGGTGCGCATGGAAGACGTGTGTCGTGTAGAGTAGGTCTGCGGCTTCTTCGTGGATCTTCTTGCATGTTGATAAGATAGCTGGATAGGTCGGTGAGGGTGTGGGTATCCTTGGTGTCGTTTCTAGATCAATAAGGCGACGAGGTGTACCCGCGCAGAGAAGGTCTTCGTAGATCTGGTTGCGTAGTTCGGCGGGTAGGCGGAAGAATGGTGATTCCAGCTGATCACTCATACCGTGGTCTCTGGGCGATGAAGCGGCTGATATAACACTGTCTGCTCTTTCAATCTCGATTGGTTTTGTTGTAGGTACATGCGGTGTTTGGAGTTGTACGCCGAATGTGGGATGTGAAGGCGAAGAGCTTGGAGGTTGGTCCGGCTCTGGATGTACCATGGGAAAGTGGGCGGCGTAGTAGTATGCTGTTGCCATGATTGTTGATCTTCTGATGTCTGATCTGAGGTTGGGCTTGAAGTCGATGAAGTAGCTTCGGCACACTTGCTAGACTCCAAAAGTGGTAGTGCTTGGCGAGGACTTGTAGGTGGTGATGTAGCCGGTGTTGACTGATTCGATTGTTCTGGTGTCGATTGTATCGATGGAAACGATGGTCTGATAAAGATTGGGCTTGGTGGATAAGTATACATATACTCTACACCGCTCTGTTGATCGTGATGTCGTAGGTCAATCCGAATCGGGTAGTGCACCTCAATCGGATGTTGGCGTGACGTTGATAAGTCTGTCGTTGCGTTGTAGCTGCTGATATGAATCACTGGAACCTTCTTCTACTTCATGTGCTATATATGGAGGCCATGGTAAAGCAAGCACGGTTGATGTCACGTTATGACATCGGGTTGAGGTGCTGTTCACGCAACAAACCAAACCTATTTCGTCAGCGATCATGTCGGGCCGATCGTCAGATAACAGAAGTGCGTGAAGGTCGCGCCACAAAACTCGGCGCGTCAGTCCACCTGCCGCAACCTCAGATTGATGAGCATGCAACCTTATCCATGAGCCTCATTTCTTAATTCCGTTTCTTTCAGCCTCACGTCCTCACGTGTTCGTTTCTTCTTGATACAGCAGGTTGTCGGCTGTGAAAGCTGGTTCAACCATCACGCGCGGCCTGCACTCAGGTGGCTGCGCACTATTAACAGCCTAAAGCCAGGATAAATGCGCACGCTCAATCAACAGTTACAAGAGTCCTCCGGGCGATCCGTTCACGAGTAGGTGAGCTGTATGTGTGCACGTTACACGTCGCACGTCGCACTCTCAACAAGAATATGTCTTATCTCACAGGGGGTGCAGTGGTGTGGTGGTGTGATACTCGTCAGCATCGCCCAAGTTCCTCCTCGGCGTGCTCGTGTGTTAACAGTACAAACCAGAAATTTTTGTAATCGGAGTTTTTTTTTTTATCTTGCTACTGGATCAGTCGATTCAGTTCACATGTCAATGGTGGTATTCAGCTGCGTTTCTTCTGTCTTGTTATATTTGTCAATCTATGTCTTTATTCAAGGTGATATGATTGCTATCCTTATGTACGTCGGCAGTAGAGTTCAACAGCATACACGCATGTCTCATCAAGCTGCATGATGTTTGCCTTGGTTGGTGGCCCACTTCGTTTGCTAAATCGTGTCCAAGTTTTTCCAGCCGGAAGCATGCTGTTCGCTTGTGAGGGGTTTCCTGATCTCGATGTGTGAGAATCGACCGTTAGTGTATTCCATCTTCTCTACACCGCTAGTAGTGCAAGACCGACTGCGACTACAGCAGCGATTGCATTGCTCGAGCCGACTGCAGGAGTCGGCGCTGCGCCTACCACATAGACTGTCTGCGTCTGTCCAGTCTTTCCCGTCAGCGTACCCATACCAATTGTACCCACCCCTGGTAATGGGGCTGGTGACATGGCCACGAAGTGAAAGGTGATAGTTTTGGGTACCCATGTACGGACCCCTTCAATGTGTGTTTCGACCCATTGGACGGTAATGAAGTCATCACCAGTAAGCAGCGGAGGGTCAGGCATTGTGGCCGTTGTTGTGATAGGAGACAGTGAAGCAGCGGTTGGGGGAGCCGGCGGCACACCTGGATCGACTGGCGGTACGGCTGCAGGTGGGAGCGCGGGCACAGCAGGTACTTGAACCCGTGCGACGAGTATATCAACAGCTGGCGGAGGCACTGCCGGTACTGGTGGAGGTGCAGCTTGTGCCAGGATATCTAGCGGAGACGCTGCGGCAGGCGCAAGTCGGAGATTCTGACGAAGTCTAGGATCGCTGTTAGTCGACGTCGACCATCACTGGCCATCGACCAAGACGAAGTCTCACTCGACAATGTTTCCATTATAAGAAGACCCTGCAGTTGGCGCTAGACGGACTGGTGTCGGTGTTGAACCTGGACTGGGTGCGCCTATAGTCCGCGTCTGGGGTGCGAGAGCAGACAAGACATTATGGTATACAGGACTGCTGGTCGCAACTATTGGGAGGAGCATTGCAGCAACTGCGTAAAGGTGCATTGTATCTGGAGAGCAAGCGCTGAGTCGAGTTTGGATCAACTACTTCATATGCTTGGGTCGCTAGATGAAGCTCTGTTGCCACGCAACCAGGATGACCGCGGAATTTCCGCTGCTTGCGGCGATGCAGGTTGACGACTCGCTCAGCGCTCGAGGCAGTAGAATCCGTGGATCATCTGCTCGTTACACTACTGCTGGGTAAAGTGTCACCGTTAACAGGTGGACGCCAGTGGATAGGGTGCTGAAAAACGTATACTCCAAAAAGGACGAACGAAGACAATGTTGGCCAAAGACAACAAGAGATGACAGTGATGTACTTTACCAAAGAAAGGAACAGACTATACCAGCAGATGAGAGGTAGGTAGCGAGATATCGTAGGAACGAGGCAGTTGCTCTTCGATGCTCTCTCCTTCCTCTTCCTATCGTCCTTACCGTGCGCCAGTGTCTGCACAAGTCTGCACCGTCAACGACCCTCCCAACATTTCAGCACCATAGTGAGTAGTCTGGCAACCACAAGCTTCTTCAACCTACACACTTCGGGATGACCATGATCACCTTACCGATCAGACTGAATGCGCCTCGATGAAACCACTGTGGTCACTACTACATGCTGAAGCAACAGGGACGAGTGACACCAAAACGTCTCTTCAGCTTCGCTGTCCTCACCGTTCAGACGACGCGGGACCCCGCCCATTGATCGCTGTTCGTACTACGTGCTCTGGCAACGGCCCGCCAACCACCGATCGACTGTCGACAGCGTTTGGGAGTCCCTTGCATTCCAAGGTTGCTGCTTCAAAGCGATGAAACCGGGGAAACAAACACAGAGGCTAGTAAGTATTCAGAAGTCAATGTCAAAGTCTTCAGAGCCTCCATTCCACCAGCTTTACCTTTCCTCGCTACCAGAACTCCCAGCACCCCCCTTCCTCCCTTGCTTCATCTCATCTACCTCGCATCCGAACTTCCGATGCAACTTTCCTTATCTGCATCTGCCGAGCTCCTGATCCGCATTTCGTAGAATATTGAATGCAACCAGTTGCACATCGGGAAGCCTTGCATCTGCCCTACGGCTACCTTGCTATCGAGTTGGTGTCTGCGTCGGCTCCACTGTTGCGGGAAGTCAAGCATTTCTCGCCCTCGCCTGTGCTACTGATACGGGTAAGGAGCGCGTTAGCGCCATAGTCGGTGAAGCTTAGCTATTGTCAACAATAAGTCCCACTCTAGCATCGGGGGGCTACGGGGGACTATTGAATTGTGACTTCATACGAGTGTGGTCCGTTGCGACAGCAGCTGAGATTTGGAAGTATGGGCCGCATGTGAGGGTGACAATTCATTTTGACTGAGTTTGCAGATCTAGCGATGGAGTGCTGGCTCGAGAAGAGGGTTGCATGCGCAGATGCATCTAGCCAAGCGTTGTTGTCGAACTGGCAGAAGGGAGCTCTGCATCCTGTCCCTAGCCGTTCAGTGGCTGCAGGTGTCATGGTAAAGTTCAGCAACGAAAATGCTGAGGTCGTGCTAACCATGCAGGCCGATCAGAGTTTCAGATAATTACTCAGTGCCTGATAGGCCACTACAATGCATCCATGCTTAGCACGCATGTCTTCCACATCTCTAACACGGCGACAAAGAAATATGGAGAGGAAAGTGCGATCCGTCGCATCGTATGCTATGATGCTGTCGCAGCCTTGCCGTCCCATGTTACCTAAGATCTGACGCGCGCAAATTGCGAAAAGAACTTCAACCTGCAAAAGACAAACAAAGCATTGGTCAGGAAGGCAGTGGAGAATCTGGAAAGCTGAGCAGCAGCATCCAGTGCACCTGCATCGCAGCGCAGTCTATCCAAGCCAAAACGCCACAAGACGTGCACATGCGTCGTTGGGCTTACCATACGGTACCTACGTACCCCTCCACCGATCCCCGATCTTCAAACGCGTGTTCAAGCCCACGACCGCCGCACTCTTCATACCCAAATCCAATCAAAGTGCATATGCACAACGAAGAGAGTCCAATAGCTGCCGTCCCCCCACCTCTCGCCACACTCACTATCCCCATCGTCGCCGCTCCAAGAATAACCTCCATCAACCACCCAAGCGCTCTGCCGAGTACGTGGTGTGTCTTGTACATACATAGTAAGTGGGCGGAAAGAAAAGGGTGTGCCAATACCAAACAGCCCCAGCGACTCGCAAAAGCGGATCTCGAAGACCCCAGTCTCTTGCTCCTCATTCGCCGAGCTAGAAAAAAACAAAGGAAGGACTGCACTAGGAGCACCCCTGTCCCGCGTAGGCGCAGGTACAACCTCGTACCTGCGTTGCCGAACAGGGGTGGTGGGGATAAGCCAGCCAAGGTCAAGTCCAAGTCCAAGTCGGCATGAACTGCCACGCCGAGGTTTCGCGATCAAACGTGCCACTATTCTTCTTCAACTGTTCTCTCTGACACAGCAGCGATCCCCGGCCGCGAAAGCTCTACAGATAAAATAGCCACGACGTCATACCCTATAGTCTGTATACAATAATAAGTAAATAAATAAACAATACATGATCGCTGCCCGGAGCATAGCAGTAAATGGCCGCCTGAACGGGTCGGGTCGGCTATGTACCTCCTCCAGTCATCTACGCACGCAGGATGCTGCCGCGCATCCTTCAAGCCTTCCTTCGCGTAGATATGCCGTGGTGGCTGTTGCACGTGTGTCTATTTGTCGACGTCTACACAATACGCACTCAGCAGTCCGCGCAATACAATATTGCGGAGCTATTTCCGCCTCCAAAGACTCACAAGGAAAACTATTCTCCTCGGCATCGCGGCTTCCTGGCGTCTCGTCGCTGGGCGCACGAGCGTAAACTTCGACGCAGTGCGCGGCGTTTTCCGTGGGAATGGCGCTGAGCCTGGGCCCCAAGGCTTTTGCAAAATTGGGGGGTCAACCTTGTGCAAGAGCGAATTTTGTGAGATTTGTGATGGTGATCTGACTACGGGAATGCCTCTCCTCGTAGTAGTCCCAAGATGCTAATAACTATGTCACTTTCAGAGATAATGCGAAAGTCGCCGTCAGCGGCAGTGCGATCCAACAGCGGGTGGTATCAATCCCAGAACAAACAATCCTTCATGACCTCCGTCAAAAACACCAAGCCTGAACACCCCTGTATCTATGTTGGGTAGTATGGAGGTAGAAGAAAAATCGTGGGTCTAAGATCCCGCTGGATAGAGAAGGATGGTAAGAAAGAGGCTGGCGCACCAAGCCGTGTAACAGAGTCTATGTACAAGAAAGCGTAAAAAGTAAAGTAAACACTGCAGCGCGGATGCTATCGCGCCACACAGCGTCGGTATATGGAGGAGTGGCCCAGCAGGTAATTGGAGCGATCGGCGCGTCCGAAAAAAAAGGTGGTTATTGTGATAAGAAAGATTGTTGGGCTGGTCCAAAAGTAGTGCGATGCAAGTATCCAGAAACGCCTTCGCCTAAGTCATGCGCTCGTAATGCCACGTCCCGTAGAATCTTAGAGAAGTCTCGGTCATGTATGTGGCTGTCGCGATAAAGAAGAGTTCGAACAGTGTTGACATGTTCAATGGTTGATTGTCCGGTGCTTCAGCGGTGCTACTATACTAGTGTCCAGCTGAAGAGAGTGACGAGCACAGGCGCTAGTATTGAAATTGCCGGCACGCCGAAGAGCGTTGCGCCGTTACTGAAGAGGATCTGGCCTGGTGTCATGTTGTCTTCTTGCGAGAAGAAGTATGTCTTCGCTCCGTCTGTGCCCTGCGAAGCGTCCGGTGGCGATGTTTGCGCCGGGATTGCGCAGACCTTGGCAGGGTCAAACTTGGGGCAACGCTTCTTGTAGTCGTTTTGCGAGCGCTCGGTGTCGGTAGAGTTGAAGTAGCCCTTGACGTAGGAGATGGTCATGACAGTGTCCGCGTCAGGGGGTCCAGCAGACCAGTTCGGGTCACCATTGCTCCAGTGGTTGAAGAAAAGGCCGCCGCCTTCGGTAGGGATTTGCTCGGTCATCTCCCAGAGAAAGTCACCATCAACGTAGAAAGCGACTCGGTCTGCGGTCCAGTCGAAGCGGTACTCGTGGAACATGTTGTCAGGCTGGAAGGGTAAGGGCGCAACCTTGTAAGTGGGGGTACCGGCAGCATCGTTTCCATGCGCAACAGACTCCGGGGATTGCAGAACGAGGTTGACAGCGCCGCCTGAGCTGTTGAATTCGTGCGAGAGGAACTCCATGTCGATCTCTTGCGAGTTGTTGTAGTACTGCACATGATTAGCAGCGAATTGGCACATAGCAACGAGTAGACCTTACGAAGAAGAAAGCACCGCATGTGCCCGACGAGTTCGAGAGCTTCATGCCAACACGGAAGCTGCCAAGGAGGATATCGTCCCTGACCGAGACAACTTCTGACCCGTTGACAAAGCCGTTCGAATGGTCGCCGCGCACCCACAGTTCCAGACCGGCATCACCACCATGATCGGCGTCGCCAGACCACTTCTTTGAGTTCTTGAGAGGGTTGGGGACGATATTGCCCATGCTGAATTCCTTGCCGAACGATATCCTTTGGTTGTCGGCGGGGACTGAGACATTGTAGACTTGCGGCCTCCATCCGTAATCGGTAATGTTGTCCGTGTCCATGTGGATAAAGTCATTTTCCATGAGCTCTGTGAAAACGGCATACTCAGAGTCGGTAGTCTGGTTGAGCGAGTAACCGCACTCGCAGGCAGCGTTGGCTGTGGGCGCGCATGGTCAGCATGTATGTGCGTATACATGGGCGGAACACAGCTCCGCCCACGGGAGCGGCTGAGCAATGGCTGTCCAAACGGTCAAGGCCAGCAACACCAAAACGTACCGAAGCGAGACACGGCCAGCAGCAGCCAGGGCATGGCGCCCATTGTGTGGTGAAACATTATTATGAAGATTAGGTATTTGGTGCAGTGAGCGACTAGGGTGAGGGGAATCTGGGTAGACAGACCGAACGAGCGTAGAAAGGTTGTAAAGAGGAGTGGGAGGAGCTTGGTACAAAAGTAGCCAGGCAAGACAATCCGCGCTGGGCAGGTTCACTGGGCTCTGGGAGGTAGCCCCAGGGCAGCGCCGGTGCAGGGTTCCTATTTGGCAATTACTGTACGAGCAGCCAGTCATGAGCAGGGCCTGAGCGCCGCCCGTTTTCTCTTAGTAGGATCGTCGTGCGAGAGACACCGAAATCACCACACGAATTTCTGTGGAGAACCTAGAGCCTTGGTGCGAGCCGGCGCGGTGGTATTCACCTGTCACTGTGAGCAGACTCGCGCAGCAAGGAAGCGCGGGTGCGCGTAGGCTGGGTTTATCTCCGGAGGCTGGCGTATCACAAGAAGCAGCAGCCATCGTCGAGACTCGATCGTGGTCGCGAGGACGAGGGAATGACGGCGACACCAGGTTGACCAGGTTGACCAGGTTGACTGCTCGGAGGAGCCAACGGCGAAGCGCAGCGTGACACGACCGCAGCCTCCTTGATTGGCCGGCAGCAAGGGATGTATGTGCATTGCCTGCCCGAGAGCATCCAAGGCGCACCCTTGGCTGTCAAATTGGATGAGCGTGGTGACAGGCACGACTTCTGGGGAAGCGATCTTGGAGGGATCACGGCGTTGCAGTCGCAGCGACGGGCCCCTGCAAAACCACACCGCGCGACCAGAAATGCTCGTCACGCGAGCTGCACATACGGCCGCCACACGCCCAAGGCGGCCTGGCGACAGCGCCCTGCCAGCCTCTGCCGCGTCCGCAACGGCAGCCTGCCAGGGTGTACTGGTGCACAAGCCAGCTGCACGAAAGGAAGGCTCCTCACAAACGACCCCGGGAAATTTACAGCTTGAAACCTGACACGCAGATTGCTCACACGACCAGCGAATAGCAGAGCGTCCATAACTGGGCAGCATGAACGACCCTAGCCGGCCAACCTCAATGTGGTAACTCACAGCAACGGCATCACTACGCAACGAGCCTTTGGAGATTGGGATACTCCACTGCCATTCGTCTCCTTTCCTAATGCAACCATCATTTGCCCCATGATATACTAACACGAGGGGCGGAGGAACCCAGCGTCGCAAAAAAAAATCTCGTAAACACCCCCAAAAAGGGCCACCCATCCGCGCACACCGCCAGCCACCGCCCTACCTAGTAGACATCCTCAATAAGCGGCGCGACGGCCGAGCCATCTCGTAAAAACACACGTGAACCTTCAAGAATAACAGCAATAGCAGTAGCGAAGTAGCCGTCTCGTTTTTCCAATGCCAAAAATGCAACACTGTGCGTGCTGAGTGATAGATGTCGCCTGCGCGCCAATACAAACAAGCGCCTCAATCGTATATCGTTGCCAAAATGTGACCCAACGCCATCGCCACCATCCAAGATCGATAGATCAAACGCTTCGTGGGGTATCATCACAAGAATCCAGACTCGGAGAGAAGTCTGCTCGTCGTCAGTAATGCGTTTCCAACCCAAGGGTATAGCATGGAATGTATTGCGTTCTCACGTACCTTGCAATCTTCTCGTCTTCGCGCTCGCGCGGCTCAACGGATAAGCTCATCTCGTACATTTCGTGCACATCGCCCGCCGATTGCATATTTGTCAAAATATAGTCCTGCAGATCGGGCACAGGCTGCAGTGGATACGGCACATTTTGGTACTGCTGAATGTCACGAATCACCTCGGCCGTCTTTGCACGCTTGGCAAAGTTGATCAGATTGGTCTTCTTGATCAGTGAAGGGATGCCGTCTTCGATGAACGTCAAATCAGTGAGATAGACACCTACACCAGTCAGCCAGATCCTGCATATTACGTTCAGAGCATGCTAACCAAAGAAAGGTATACACGGTGGGTTCGCTCTGTGAAGTGTGTCACGGTATTCTGCAAAATTCCTCGTGCTGCCCATGAGTTTACGCATGCTTTCCAGTACGCCCATGGACCTTTGGTTCACTGCACTCCATGTCCGGTTCAGACGGTGGATTGGCGCAGTCCCCAGTGCGGAGATGATGGATGTCAATGTCGAGAAGTTGTTCAATGATCGACATTTCTAGAGACTGTTAGTCAGAAGAACGGCACAAACCCCGTGGCTCTACTTACGTCAGCGACGTTGACGAAATGCTTGATAACGATCACTCTGCGTTTGACGTCCTGTTGGGTTAGGATCATCTGCGCCACCCAGTTCGTCAACTGATTCGAGTGCAGAATCAGGGCCTTCACATTCGCCGCTGGGTCTGGCTCGCCAGGTGCTAGCTTCTTCTGCCATGTCTTGTTCAGACACTCTGTTGGGCGGATCTTGCCGTACAGTTTTGATTCGATGACAGTCAGCTGGCGAGCAAACTCTGTGGCGTCAATATCCAAGAACTTTAGCTTCTTCATGTGTTTGGGCAGGATTGGTTGTGGCGTCTGAGCGCTTAGAGTGAGTACGAGGCGTTTTGTTGGCATATCTGGGCCGCGAGAACGTTGCTCGACAGAGGTCATCAGAGGAGCAGCACCAGGGGTACTAGTAGTCGCAACATGGTCCTTTGCGAAGTTGTATACTCTTTGTATCAGTATCCGTGCTTCCTCGTCATTTCCTTCCATCCAGTAGTTGTCGAACCAACTCTTGAGGATGTTCACTACGCGGAAGCGAATAGGCTTTTGTTTTCTATCCACCCATGTTTGGTAGTCTTCTTTGGCCAGTCCATGAGGTGGTTGAATGCTCCACCGTTTGACCAGCATTTCGAAAAGCTCGGATGCAGTAGTAAACGATCGATATGTCAGAAGGAAAGTGTTGTTGAATGCTGGATCAAGACGATCGTGACGAGTGAGCTGCTCCACCAAACCTGCCAGCGTACCACCGCGCAGTTGCGGCGGCGTCACCTTGTGGTCGTAGGAGATCTCACCCTCATGGTCGAGCTTCAAGTACTCAGGAGTCTCCTCAACATTATTTTGCGGAATGACGGGCACTTCGCCGAAGAAGTCTTTGAGCTTCTTATTATTCCTTGGTGGCTGAATAGACTCGACCTTCTCGTCAAGTGCAGTTCCTTCGCTGTAGGTTTTAGATTGGGGAATGTCCTTCAACAACGGCCTTAGCGTTGCTGAAGGTCCTCGAGCGTGCGAAGTCGCGAGCTCGGAGTCCGTGTCGGTGAATCTTCGAGAGTCAGTGCGAACAGCGATGTCTGAGAGGGGGACTGCTTCTGACAGGTTCTGCAAGAGTCCGTACTGTTGAGCGACAGTAGTTTCGAGATCTCGAGAAACAGCTCGCACAGCATTGATTCGGTCTTCCAGCGAATCTCCACGCAATTCGGCCCACTCATCGCCCAGAGGTGCTGCGACTCCCTGGCATGCTATTACAAGCTCGGATACTACGTCGTACACCTTCTGCTTCTGGATGCTAAATTCGTTAAGTTGTTGCTCTTGCATCGTTGTGCTTATCGAGGAAAGGTTGATCGATTCGATGGTAGACATCCACGGCCGACACACTTCCAAGACCTTCCCACCAGCGTTGCAAATGTGATCGCCCACCAACTGGTGTCTTTGGCGTGAGATGACCTTGTCCCTTACAACGCACTGTTCGTCTAATCGACGGACGCTTGATACAATGAGTCGCTTGATATCCTCCAATCTTTCGAGTACACGAGAATCCAGCTTCACAGTAGGTTCCACAGGAGGCTCGAATTCGTCCTCCATGAATGACGAAAACCCGCCATTGTCTCGCGGATCCGCTCCGTTGTTGTGCCAGCTTCCACCAAGACCGCTACCAACGATAAAGCCAGGTACCAGGCGAGGAATGTCCTCGCCGCGTTGTTGACGAGCTACCTCGACAAAACCATACACTCCGTTTAGAACCCCGTCAGCTTCTTTCAAGCACTTTGAGTATGAGTCTGGCGGCGGAAAGTCTGAGGCGGCAATATGCGAGGACAAGACAAGTTTAGAGAATCTGGACATGGTCTCACGAAAGTGTGGGTAGAGGGCCTTGTTAGTGGATATAATGGAAGGGTTTCCTGAGTGGTTATCGGTAGTCCCAGAGCCTGCAGCAAGCAGCAGTCGCAAGTGGTCAGAGATGTCCTCGGCCTTCTTGACAAACTGGGATCGGTCACTGTTGTTAATGGCTTGCCGGTAGCGTTCGATAGCCCTGCGCATATCCTCCACCATCCTGTTCCAGGTCAGAGGCACGGGGTTCACATCGTCGTAGAATTTCCGTGTCTGCGCAGAGCTTGTGGGTCCTCCTGTGGTGGGACTGTTGGCAAAGGAGGTCGCTGTTGTGCCGATGGGTGGGATTGCAGCGCCGGAGAAGCTGGTGCCGTTTGCATCGTATGACCTGGGTGCGAGTCCCTGGTTCATAGACTCCATCGACGTTGCTGGCGAGACGCCGTCAGACAGCCGTTTCCTTCCGTACGAGCCCTTGATGCCGTGTCCTTCGAAGTCAGATGCAGACGTCTCGTCGTCGGTGTCGTCGATGTTGTAGCCAGAGGCAAGCAGCTCGGCGGGCGGCCGCGACGAGTCTGGGATGAAGACATTGACGCGGTCGCGAGGCCCGCTCTCGTTGGCAGCGGGCGACTCCAGTGGCAACTCCATGGTGCTGACACCGGTCAGGGTGTTGAAGTAGAACAGGCGGCCGTCGGGCGTCGCCTGGGGGATCCAGAAGGCAGCCTCCTCCTCCTTGGTGTTGGCAGCGGTGGCCTCGGCATGGCGCTCAATGGGCAGCAAAGTGTCGTTGCCGCTCAGCGACTCGTTGTCCGAGTTGGTGTAGTCGGTGCCGCCCAGCGACTGCGCATCGTGGTCGTCGTCGGGCTGCTCGGGCTGGCCGTTGCGGTCGTCGTCGACGTGCTCGCTCGGGCGCTGCACGACGGTGCAGTAGTTGCTCGGGAACCAGCCGCGAACCCCGTTGATGACCCCGTCCCACCACCCGCTCTCCAGCTGCGTGATGACCTGGATGATGTCGCCCTGGCGGAAGCTCAGGCTCGTGCGGTCGTCGGCGTCGTAGTCGTAGAGCGCCTTGACGTACATGCCCCCCGGCGTGATGGTGCCACTGTAGCCGTTCATCGCGGTGGCCGATCCGTCTCGTCAAGCGTCAAGCGTCAAGCGTCAAGGTGGGGATGTGGATGGGAAGGCAGCAACGTCCCTGTGGCTGCGAGTGCGGCCTTCCCTCTGCTGCAGCGCGGTGCAAGGAGGGAGCGGCAGCAGGTGTCGAGAGCAGCGGGCGGTCTGCACTGGCAGCACAGTCGACTCCAGGTGTGCGAGTGTGCCTGTTGCACGTCGGACGGCTCAGGGAGGGGACGCAATTGGGCTAGAGGCGGCACCAGGCATGCGAATTAGAGCCCTCGCATTCGCGCCTAGCAGAGCAACACAGCGAACAGTCAATCGCAACAGGCTCGCGGGCTCGAGGGAGGGACAGAGACGAGTGCAGACTCTGAGCCGAGAGGAAATGCGACTCCAGGAAGCGGGTCGCTGCGCCGTCGTGATCGTGAGCGGTCAATGTCACGTGTTCTGGCTGGCTGGGTAAAAGCGGGCGTGTGTCAAGCTGCATCCCTCCACATTTGGCATTGACACGCCCGCCGTGCCCTGCCTCACCCTCACACTCTTATCTGCGCCTTTATATACAAGCCTTGTTGCTGTCGCTGTTGACCGTGAGCATTGTGCCCAGTTCGACACAAGTAGCTAGACACGCTGAGCAGCTGGCAGGGCTGGCAGCCCTCACCTCTCACAACGACGGCGCACACGGTGCAAAAATCCTGATCAGGCTGTGCTGTCCAACGTGGTGCTGCAATCATCCGAAGGACCCTTTCCAATTTGCATCTGACAAACGGAAGCCGTCAATATTGTGGGTGCAACCCCACCGTTGCTCAATGCTCTCACAGAAAATGACTGCTCGTTGATGCCGAGTGTTTGGCTCAGCAGGCGGGCGGGGCACTGAGGCACCCAGATATTCGTCTAGAACACTGCTTGACTCGCTCGACTTCTTACATGTCCACCTTGAAACGGAAACCTGGGAAATGCCTTCCGGAACAGTGCGGCTGCCGACATATCATGGACTGTGCGACGGTCCTTCTGTACGACCACACTGCTCCTCGACGTCTGACGTTCCATGTGCGAGTGACTGTACGAATGTATTGGCCTTGCAACATGCGTGAGCATCGGGCATTCGAGGCCATGTTTCGCTACGCTTGGAGGATTGTCCCTTGTGAAGCCTGTGCATCAGGAACACAACGACGATGTCGAGTGTCGCGTTCACCTGAGGAATGCGAGTGGGTGTTAACACGATAGTATTCCCACACTCTGACAAACAACAAGAGCTTCCAATGCACAACGGCCAATGATGGAAGCTCGGAGGAAAGCTGCCAAACCAAGACCAATCCATTTGTTGCATAGCTCGTCGCGTGGAAGCGGCAGAGCGATTGTCTAAAATCTGCGACGCTGGTTTTATGGGTCAGACTAGTGTCGGAGTTGGCCAACTCCAGAGGCTCGTTCACATGCATGTTCCCATGATGAAGGAAAAGAAGAAGAAAGAATCGCGAGACTGTTGTGGTAGCCGTGTTTGGCGATGTGCTGCCACATGGAGAGCTGCATGTCACACGTGGGTATGCGTCCATCACAGCTTAAACGGCATGTCGTTGCGCAGACTGGCGCAGACGGCCGGTGTCTAATTTATCAAACGAGTTCTGCTATTCGTTCAGCTGCTCAAGTGCCAATTTCACGGCGGTACCGAATCCACGGCAACGCGGCAGCGATCCGTAACCATTTCCACAGATTGCATCCAGGAGGTCGAGGCGGCCCTTCTTTCTAGAGTATTACGGGAAACGAGTTAGCGCGGGGGTTGCTGGTGATAAGCAGAGCCCCTCATGAACAGAGCGTAATAATTGAGGGGCACGGCGATTGAATGGAGGGGCAACGAGGTGAGGGGAGGAGTTGAGACGTGCTGGAGACAGTTGTTCCAGGCGCAAACAAGGAGAGACGGTGAAGGGCGACGACTTGTCCATCCCTTAGCGACGCCGTTTAGCGATTAGACTGCGGGCCAACTGGTAGGGATCCTTACCACCCCCGATCCAACGGAGACAGGCGCGCTGGCGGGGCATTGCAGGTTTGTGGTGTTGTTCAATCGCTGCTGAAGTCCAGGCCAAGACTTGTCTTGTCTTCTTGAGCAATGCAACGGCGTGTTGCAGCGACTAGACTCAGCGGCCAACCTTGAATACGAAGACGAGGTGCAAGCTGCACATTGAGTTTCTGCAAGCTCTGCCATCTGGCAGTAGAGTGCAGCTGTGGACCGGCACTAAGATGCCAAGTGGGTCCGGGGAGCGGCTTCCTGGCCCGGTGATATGGATAGACTTCCAGGAACAAGTCAGCGAGCCGGCGATCGCCCTGGTCGCCTCGAAATTACCTGCGGCCGCAACGTGTGTTGGAGAAAGTTAGAGGGCTGTCCTGGCGTCATGGCTCGCGAAGAAGGGCAGCCCCTTTTCAGTGCCGTCGTCATCGAATGACACAGGTGTGGTGGGGTGAAACCGTGTGTCTCGTACGTATTATTGAGTTGCTATGTCAGTATCGATGCGACGACACGTAAGGCGGTGAGCGCCCCATGCGTCTGATAGCTGGCAACGTGCGAACTACCACTGCAACAGGCAAAAGCAGTTTGAGACGTCTTACCGCTTTTTCTTTATGCTGTGCGACGAGTGGACGACGGGTAGAGGCCGCTGTTGACAGCGTGTGGAACGGCCTTGGGCGCGGAAACAATTGGACCGTGGCTGCGATGGGCAGTTGCGTCCAGTTAGGTCCAGTTACGAGGCAAGCCTAGGCCGTGCTAGAGAAAGTACCGGAGGTTGTCGGTGTTGTTGGTGTCGTCTATTGAGGGTTTGATGTTGTTCAGAGGTCGACATGGCATGTCACAGCTACAGCTTCTGGACAGCAGCAATAGCAGCAGCAGCCGCCACTAAACAATACTGGCAGCAGCTTTGACATGATGTAAGGCTGTATTGGACAGGCCCCGTTGTTACCAGTGACCAGCAGGCTAGCGCGAGGGCTTGCGGCGTAATAAATCCACAACCATGGGGTGGCTGGTCGAGGAGCAAGCTTGAGGGGCGCTCCCATGCACAGGCCAGACGATGCGGTAGCGGTAGCCTCACAGGTCACCCCTCTCCGTTGCTTTTACTCCTAGATTCCGCCATCGCGCAGCTGCTCGACCACCATCTCATCCTCCCCCCCATTCTTCCATTACGAGCGCAGCCATCTGGCGCTGTCGCCCACGTCGACCCACCGTCCACCGGCCACTACCGGTGTTGTACCGTCACTCGCGCACACATTTCGCGGAATGAGCGAGGGACACGGCAGCTTCACCATAGCCATCATCACGCTTTAACGCCCACGCGCGCCCGGCCGTCGAGTCCATCTCCCCTCGCCCAGGGTCCTGAGATAGCGTCTGCCGCCCCCGTTCCCACCACGCCGATGCCTGCTGCCATGGCCTCCAACGCTGCGCCCGCCGCCGCCGCCGCACGCAAGCCCGGCCAGCCGGAGAAGAAGTACAAGTGCCAGTTCTGCAACCGCGCCTTCAGCAGGAGCGAGCACCGCAGCCGCCACGAGCGCTCTCGTAAGTCCCCTCCCCCGGTCGCGATGCCTGTCGCGATGCCCGTCGCGATGGTGCTTGATGGAGCTCGGTGTTTTGGGCGCGCGGGGTAGCTGTTTACTGAGGCGGGACGCTCGCGCGTTCATCGCGCTGCGGGGAAGGCGCTGGCGCTGGCGCTGGCGGTGTTGCTGATGCTGACTGCCCCTCACTACAGACACCAAAGAGCGCCCCTTCAAGTGCCTCAAGTGCCGCAGCACCTTTGTGCGTCGCGACCTGCTGCTGCGCCACGACCGCACTGTCCACGCCAAAGACGGCGGCGCCCCTCTCCCCAGCGAGCAGAAGCGCCGCGCCAGCAACAAGACGCTCGATGCCGCCGCCGCCCCCGGCCCCTCCAAGGGCGCGCTGTCCCTCGACGCCCCTGCCGCCCTCGACCAGCTCGACGCCAGCGAGGATGGCCTGGTCGACGTCGACATCGAGACGGCCGCCATGCTGATGACCGACTTCCACCACAAGGCCATGGCCAGCCAGGAACCCGAGATGGTCCTCGACCAGCACACCGAGCCCGTCCTCCCCGCCACGGGGCCCCAGCACATGGACTCGTCCGTCGCCCAGGTGCCCTACACCGCCCCCGGCCAGAACATGCTGCCGCAGATGCCCTGGCGCGACTCGATGGTGCCCCAGCCCGAGCCCGAGCCCCAGCAGAAGACGCACTCGGCCTTCCACGCCCACAACCACCTGGCGCCCATGATGGAGCGCACCATGTCAGGAAACACGGCCCTTGCTCCCACCTTCCCGTCGATGAGCGAGAACAACCTCGGCACCCCCAGCGCGCTTTCGCCCTACCCATCCATGCTCGGGCCCGTCTCCCCGGTCGACTACCGCAAGTCCCCAGGGCCCAGCCAGGCGCTGACCATGACGAGCGCGCCCCAGCTCGAGTCTGAAGAGCAGTGCCGAAAGATCTACGACAACATCAAGCAGTACGACAGCGAGAACGCCCTCTTGGATACCTTCCACCTGCCGAGCCTGAACACGCTCAACCGCCTGCTCAAGACCTACTTCGACCTGTTCCACCACCACCTGCCCTTCCTGCACCCAGCAACCTTCCACCCGACCGAGGTAGCTGCGCCACTGCTGTTGGCCGTGCTGTCCATCGGCGCCCTCTACATCTTCGACCAGGACCAAGCATACATGCTGCACATTGGATCCAAGGTCCTCGTCAACCAGTTCCTGCAGAATAAGGAAAACTTCAGCTCGCGCAAGTGTCCGCTATGGACTATGCAAAGCACACTGCTCAACATGCAGTTCTCTAGCTGGAGCGGTGACCCCAAGGGACTCGAGTGGGCTTGCTCGATTAAGAGTCTCCTCGCCAACATGGTTGCTGGAAACCGCTACGAGCTGAAGATTCGCTCAGAGGCCCGTGAAGGTGCTCAGCCAAGCCATCAAGAATGGATCGAGGACGAGCAATGCCGTCGAACGTACTATGCAGTGTACATCTTCTTTGGTCTCTTGACCTTGACTTACAACCACACGCCGGCCATGGGCTTCAACGAGTTCGACACCCTGGAGCTGCCGTCTTCAGAGTCGCTTTGGACCATGGGTGGTGACGATGAGGAGGCATGGCGCGAAGCTCTGGCGACGTCCAAGATCATCACCTTCCGCCAGGCTCACGATAACCTCTTCCAAGGAGAGACTGCCCGTTACAGTGCCTTTGCGACTCGTGTCATGATCAACGCCTTGTTTTTGGAAGTCTGGTACCACAAACGCAGTCCCGAGGCATTACAGGACGTTGTTACCGAGTACAAGCTTCGCCTGGCGCTTGAGACTTGGGAGAAGTCACTTGATCTGTGCGAGCCAGAGACCGTTGTTGTCCGTCTGAGCGCGCCTCACAAGGGCCATCCCCTGATCTTCAACGCCATGGCGCTGTACCGTAACACCCGTGCTCGTCTCGTTGTGGACCTCAAGTCCATCCAGGAGGCTCTCCGTTACCACGATTCCTACGAAGTGGCGGCAGCAATGACAAACGCACGCGACAAGGTTCAGCGATCGCAAGAGATGATCAAGGTTATCCAGGAGTGTTTCGACTGCATCGAGGTGGCAGCTGTGCAAGGCATCCGCTGGGTTGCACGCACTTCGGCTACCAACTGGAGCATTGAACACCCACTGGCGGGGATGGACCTTGTAGTGATCCTTACGCTTTGGCTCTACCGTCTAGAACACGACGAGGAGCCTGCCAACGAAGAAGAATTGGCCATGTACAACAAGCTGCGCAATTTGTTCGACGACGATTCGGTCGACGTGTACGGTGCTAAGCTGAGCTCCACCGTCGCACGTTTATGGGGAAGCATGATCGACGAGGTCGTTGTATGGGGGTAAGTTGATGTATCTTGAGTTATAGACTTCAATGCTAACAAACGATAGTATCACAAAGCTCATGGGCGAAGCCTTCAAGCTTCACTCGCAAGCCCTCGTTGGCTACGAAGATGCAATGTCGTCTAGGTCCGGATCTGCCTCGCCATTGGCAGCCGGCTCCGTTCAAGTCTTGGAGATGCAAATGGCCTACTAAGGTCACGTTCTACGACATCTCTTTTTTCTTTCTTCTTTGCATCTCTTTGCTAGAATGTCGAAACTTCCATTTCTCTCATATCGTCATCTCTCTGCATCTGGGAGGCATGGCTTGGAGTTCGGTGTCATTTTATCGTTTGCTTTCTTCAGATCGAGGCAACATGGCGCATTGGGGCGGTCTGGTCCAGTCCATACACACCGAGCCCAGGCTCTTCTTACGTTCTGGCATCCGCTCATATCTTTCCTCTCGCTCATACCCATTGGCTTTCTGGACTAGCTAGTTTGGAGGCTGGCCCCAAGTGCGTTTCGGTTCTACTCGGTCTGGCTGCGAGCCATCTCAGCTGCTTTCCGATAATACTTGTTTTAGTGTTGTTTGTCTCGTATTTCTTATGGCTGGGTTTGATTTTCTTCTGCATATACCATACGTATCTGATCATTGTCTTTGCGGCGACGGAGGGTGGACCGTACTTAGGTAGTAGATTGACGACTTAGGAGTGATGGTGTGTATTTTGCCTCAGAGCATTCGTGTATAAAATGTGTTTTCTGAGAACCCTTGAATAGATCACCTGCAATTCTTGTGATGTTCCCTCCTCCAGTGCACTGCGCTGTGAGCGTTCGAGTTGCCAAGCCGCGCTAAAATTGCGTTAGCGCCAGTTCCTTAATTTTTTCAGATGGAGCTCTTGCGCACAGCACAGCACCAAGTTTCCAACCACGCTGCCATTCGCTCTCCACCGCTACCCGCATTTTATACCAAAAACACATACATAGACTCCGTCACAGTCACTCGCAATGGCCAAGGAAATCAAGGAGAAGAAGGAGAAGAAGGAAAAGAAGGACAAGAAGGAAAAGCGCGCAGAGGCTGAGGGTGTCTCCAAGCCCAAGAAGGAGAAGAAGGACAAGAAGAGCAAGGATGTCACAGACGCTCTCGAGGCTGCAATTGACGAGCCTGAGGTCTCTATGATGGAGATTGACAGCGGTGCTGGCGCAGAGGGCGATGAGCCCGCTGGCGCACTTGTTCCCTTCGCTTTCCCTCTCGCAGATAACGACAAGGAGGTCAAGAAGATTCTCAAGACAGTCAAGAAGTGTAAGTTATACAGCCATCAGAGGTCCCGTAGTCGTGTGTGAGGATGACTCGTTAACGTATTGTACAGCTGCTAAGACTAAGACCCTGCGCCGTGGTGTTAAGGAAGTCGTCAAGGCTCTGCGCAAGTCGCAAGCCTCCGGCAACACTGCAGACATCAACGACCCCTCCGCCATTGTCGTCATCGCTGCCGACATTTCGCCCATGGACGTCATTTCCCACATCCCTGTTCTTTGCGAAGACCACGGCATTCCCTACATCTACATTAAGTCGCGTGCACAACTTGGTGAGGCCAGCGCCACCAAGAGGCCCACATCCGTCGTCATGGTCGCAAAGGCTGGATCAGGCAAGAAGGCCAAGGATGTCAAAGAGGACGACACCAAGGAATTCGAGGAGGCATACGGTGACCTGCAGAAGTTGGTCTCCAAGGCATCGAAGACGGTGCGCAAGTGAGCTTTGCTAGAGGAGCACATCTGATATGTGCGGCATGTGTGGCATTACCCAAAGCATGTTGGATTCTTACTGTGCAAAAAGGGAGAGGCGTACGGCGTTTACGACCCATCTGCTGAATATCTGTACTCAGCATTGTTTATCTTCTTCTGGTAGTGGGTGTATGTGTGTCTTGTATCACGAACCTACGACTCAATCAACGCAATGAAACGTCCAGACCTTAGTATTGACTTCACTCGAAGATGTGAAGCAATCAACTAACCCGGAACTAGCCCAGCAGAGAGCGCAAAATCAATTCAGACCATGTCCAGCTCACATATAATTAGAAATATGCGGTGAGCGCTATGTACTCCGCCTCCAAAGACCCACTACAGCTAGGCACCAACTCCAGCGGGCCAGACCACGCCTTTTACTCGATCAAAGCAACCTCGCTCTAATGTAAGACACGACAGACAGCCAGCAGCTGATTGAATTTCCAAGCAGAGTGGCTGCAGTTCACAAAGGAGTTTCGAGTTGCGCTGTAATCGACGGCTCCAATTCCAATTCTTTTCACATTGACTCCAGCCGTCGAGCCAGTTCGCCCGGATATAAAAGCAATGGCAGCCTTGACCACGTCCTCGAACGCCATCGAAGGCACTCAGAACCTCGCCGTCCGAATCCACGATCTCAAGGCCGCCGATGAGGTCGCTAAGCAAATACTAGACCTGCACGAGCAAGCTGCGAAGATCACGTGCATAAATGTAGATCTGACAACCTACTTCCAAGCGCTTGACGAGCAGGAAGAACTGGCCGATGCCACACAAGCACACCTCAAAATCGCAGATAACGTCGAAGGTAAAACGACGCCTACGGAATCTCCACCTGAAAACAACACAAGTCTAGACGCAGACCGCACAGCAGCACAACTCTGCGCTCCGCTCATCGCTATTCTCACTACGATCACTTCCCACGGCGGCAACTTAAAGCAGTTCACCTGGCCAGCTGCTGACCATACCGACCGCAACTTCACACGTCCAGCCGAGTTCTGGACAGCGTTATACGCGCACGCACTCGGCCTTGTAGAACTACATCTGGATTTCTTCTGTCATGAAGTTGGTGCTCTGCTTCCCCCGCCACCTTCCACTACCTTCCCAGCTCTCAGGACGCTAAAATTGGATACCAACAGCGCACATGGCGATGACGGGACAGCTGTTGATAGTTTGCTGCGCGCCTGTCCGAACCTTGACGCTTTGAATTTTGAGTGGCCGCTTTGCGATCTGGAAACTTGCCAGATCAGAAACGTGTCATGGGATTGGAGTTTCGTGCAACTAAACAAGTTGTCTGTTTTTGGATGGAACTTTGCCCCAGAAAAGTATACACAGTTCCTTGCACGACATCCAGGGATTGAAGTACTAGACGAGCGAGTAGACGGGCCATACGGTGAAAACGACGAGGACACCGGATACAAGGAGGTTTCATTACCCATTGACGCGCTTCCGAACCTCAAGGAGCTCACGAAGAGCTACACATGGACGCACCCACTCGCAGCCTACTTCAACGACGCAGCCCGGCGACCACTCTCGAACCTAACACTACACGTACACTCCTACCGAGGAGTCGAACAGGATCTACCCCACATCACCCAGACCTCCACGGGGCAAACACGCCTCAAGAACCTAAGACTCGTAACCGACATCAAAAGCTGGAGAAAAACACAGGAACAAAGCAGCGACGACGATACCGACGATGAAGACAACGTACCAACCACCACTGCCACACCTCCCGCCCTCCTCCCTATCCCTCAACTCCTCCAAACTACCCTCGCCACCCTCGCCACCACCTCCCTCCTCACCCGCCTAACCCTCGATCTCGACTCCAGCAACCCCTCCACCTATATTCGAGAAACAGGCACCTGGGTCTACGACCCGGCCATGAACGAGACGGACTTGCTACATGTTGTTTCGCTCCTGCCGCAACCGACGCGAGTTAGATGTCTGGTGTTGAGGGATGCGAGAGCGGGGGTATTGGGGGAGGAGATGCAGGGAACGTTGGAGAGGGGGGAGG
>JAPEUT010000311.1:0-32133 GCA_027946375.1 Neodidymelliopsis sp. IMI 364377
GCTTCTGTCTATGACCTGAAGCGACACTTTGATATGCTAGAACGCTCGTTGGGTTTAAAAGCGTTGCTTTAAGCGGCCGACGTCACCATGGCGTGCCTGAGAATCAGCTGCAAGAGTACAGACACTGCTCAGAATGAAGCAACCCATCAGGTGTTATTAGCCGTCGTCTTCCTGCTCTTGCCTTCTGCAGTGAGTGGAATGCTGCTCTGTGGTACACTCTTACAGAATATCGCATCGGGTATGCTAGCCTCGCACCTCTAACATACAGACGTGTATAATCAGATCACATCTGACCACTGCTCAAATGACGCGCGCAGGGCTATGGGTGGCTGATACTTTCGTGTGCAACCGGACTGGGCTATGACGCGCCTTCATAATAATAGCTGCATTCACTCCTCCGGCGAGGATATATTGTCGGCCGAACCAGTGCAAGAACGGGCGTTCCTTGACAAATGTGACGGATGAGCGTTGCGTTGGCCTCCAATTGCAAGCCGATCTGCCTCACGCTGTACGTATAGCTTCAACCTAGTATCCGGGCATTCACTGTGCTGGCCAACAAGCTCCATCAAGTCTCGCATTCCACCTCTGAGCAACTCGACCTCAGCTTTGAGTATTTTGTTTCGTCGTTCTACATCTCGCGCTGTCTGCACAAGCTCTTCCTGATGCCTCTTTTGCTTACTTCGACACTTGCTCGCAGCCTTACGGTTCTTTTCGAGGTATACGGCTCTTGCAGAGCCTGGTTCTGCATATTCTGAGCCACGTCTTCGTCCTACTTGGGATGGGCCCATGTTCGGCGATTGCGCTTCGAAGGTGGACTGTAGGCTGTCGCAACGGCGTTTGGACGATGAGGGATCGGCTTCATTTGGGAGCGGCGTGAAATTCAACGGCACGGGATTCTGCATGTGACTGTCAAATGATAATTTGCTGTCGGAACTAGGCGATGCGTGGTCAACATCGAAACCCGTCTCTAGAGGCGATATTGTCGCAGCGTTGTGCAGGTTCAGATGCGCGTTGCTCGCTGGATATATGGCAGACGAAGGGTACACTGATGTTGTTGAGACGCCAGGGGGTGCAATAGTGGCATTGGTGCAGGGCTGTGTACCGAAGTCGGTGAACGAATGCTTTGAAGTAGTCTTGTTGTAAATTGGCGGGCACGAAGGCTCGAAGTTTGACCCAAGTGTAAATTGGCCATCAGATGTTCGAGTGCTGGTTAGCGAATATCCCATATAAACCGCTGCGGTCAGCGGCGAGTCCGCTTGAGTGGGTTGAGACCAGCCATCCGATGTACCGTACATACTGGTGACTTTGGACGATATGCCACAGTTTCTTTCGCAGGTTTGAACTTAGGCACTTAGTGATCGCATTCCGATAACTGCAATTGACTTGGAAGGATGGAGCGGAGGTGGCAAGTGGAAGAGTGTGGGGGTAGTGGAAGTTTGGGTGTCTTCTGGTGTTCGGCTTGGCTTGGCTGGATGGTCCGCGGAAGCAAGTGACCTGGGGGACACTAAAGGCACCGCAAAGTTTCTATATACTATATATCCTCAAGCCAACTAAAACAGGATGCAGAGAGGTTATCAAAAGCGCTCCCGGTTGGCTGCTGATCATGATGCAATGGCACTGATAGCACGTAAGAAACGCCCGTCACATCCATGGCAAAGAATCGGCCATGTTGCAGCACAGTTTGCGAGCTAGGGTATGGGGCTCCATCGCAGGGCCATGGATCCGGCGCCGCCGTGTTGCAGGTGGTTGGGGCGTGCTCTCCTTGCTGTGCGCGGCCACGCAAGGATCTCTCCAGATGCCGACCGTTTGCGACTGTTCAGGCATAGAGTTCGAGGCAATATGCAAATCGTTCCGAACGGAAGGGCCCAGGTCGGCAGACATGACCGCGCGTGAAGCTGCATGGGGCCGTGAGGTTTGCCCTAAAGCCCTACCGGTGACCTTGGCCGGCACCAATAAGAACGCTTCGTGTATGGGGCATCGCATTGTGGGGCTGCCCCTCTGCTCGATTCACGCCTTCCCTTTCCATACGCACACCCAAGGCATGGCTGTGAGAGAGGATGAGACAACTGCATACCATCATCTTGTGTGGAAAGGAGTGATTCCATCGCAGGTCTCGTAGTGGCGAAGGACACGGTACCGAATGCCAACAACTGTTACTGGGTCACTCCAGAGCTTTAGTCACGGCCATCAGCGGAGGCAGCGCTGGCTGGTACCGGTAGTAGTTTGGATTGCGTTGCGTGAGGGGTTCAGCCGAGAGTTCACAGACACCCGCTCAAACGTTCTTTCCCTCCCAAGCTACATCTGGATGGGTTAGCGCGCCGTTGCGATCCAAACTCTTGACCACCCCAACACCAACGCCACTAATCCCACCCGTTTCGTCTGTTTGCCAGCGTCTGTGGCGTTAGAGCAAGCCTGGACACAGAAATCTCATGTGTCTTCTCTCGAAGCTGATGGTAATGTGCAGACCCCAACACACAGGGCTCGATATAGCGCAATGTGGCGCAGAGCCAGCTACTACCGGTAGAGATGTTAAGGGGCGCCTGCATACCATTGATGGACTGAAAAAAAAAAAAAAAAACACATACAGAGCTGATGTTCCAACTACAACTGTTTCCGATCACTCAGTGAAGCTTTGTCCAGCGTTCAATGTCGAATCTGTCATCTAGAGCGGACCGCTCGATCATGCCAATGCTTGGGGGACGGCAATGTCGCTGGCATTGATTTCTTTTTCGCCCCTTTCTCGCTTCCGGACCAAGAACTGGACCGCTGCTTCAGTCTGGAGACTTAGTTGTCGAGCCTCAACTGCCTTGTGTTGCCTCGCTTGCTTTGCTAGGGTGCAGTACAACCCGCGCAGATGCTACCTCAGTCAATAGGAAGATCCGGATATATGTTCCAACCAATCGCCTGCTAACTCCACGTTGAAGACCGCAACGCTTCATGTCGCCTAAGCAGCTCTAATAGACAATCTGTCTATCCGAATCGCCTATTACAGCACCCTCTGAACCTAGTGGCATCTGCTACAAAGCCACCAATTTCTACGCTAAATTGTTAGCTTCTACCAGTCAGAAGAGACATAGTTCTTTCATAACACGCATCTAAATACCCAAGAGCGGACGAAGCAAAAGGCTAGTTCGTGGACTCAGAAATTGCAGCTTCCAGCTTATGTTTTTTGTGTTACCGTAAGAGAAACAAACTTCCGTAGGAATCTAACTGGAATACATTCTCCAGAAGCTGATGACGCTGGAAACTGCGCTGCACAGCATCGTACAGAGCAAGTAAACACTATTTGTCGTCATGAATGCATGATCTCGAAGTACGTACACATGTCTTTTGTCTATATTGCTTTAGAACTTATCATAGTATCAGGCTTGTTCTGTGCGGAAAGCAGCTATCCAGCATGATCACACCTATCGATAACGAAACGGTACGGCGTTGTTGCTGCTAGCATTTCGAATCTCGCTATAGTCTGCCGAACCATAGTTTTCCATGCTGTTTGTATCTGGATGGGTATTGGGTCTCGATACTAATCGCCGGTCTTACGTTTCAATTCCAATCGTGAAAGCAATTCACCAGCCCCATGGATTCAGAGCTGGACGAATACACCGAACCAATACAGCTCAAGAAGGCTTCATAGATGATTGCTTGGGGCCGAACAGCTGTTGTATTTGTCGTTGCAACAGTTGGTCTTGAGAAGCGCTCGGCGCATTGGCCCGCTGAGCTCCGGCTCGTCCTTCTCCAACACAACCACTCCATCATCGACATTCGATCCTTGAGAAACCTTGTTAGGCCAGATACTACTCAGTTTTCAGAGTTGGCTTAGCTCGCAGATGCTGGGTGCAAGCTTTCACGGTACTCTGGATGGCTCGTGTTGCTACTTTCCACTCCGCGGAGGTACACCAACTCGTAGGACAGCCTTAATCTGCCAAATAATCCAAAACGTACCCAGAGTGAAGCACTTCCAAATCAAAACCTGACCCTTGAGAACTTACCGCATGGAACTGTGGATACTAAGTAGCGTATTGGTAATGCAGGGCGCACTCGAGATCGATTCTTTTGAGGGAGGTTCGGCAAGGCGTTGACAGCCCAAGCTGACTCGTGCGACAAGCAAGAAATTTGAGTGGATAAGCCAATGTCCCTGCTTCGTCCTCCATTGCCAGTCCGAATGTTTTCAAGGCGCTGAGCAGTCATTCAACATGAGCGGCCTGCATGTTCTGGCACTTGCGACTGCGAATACACAGTGGCGACTATCACGGGGCATCCATGTATTCAATTGAGCCTAAAATGCTGGCCGCTGTACCTTCCGAAACTTCCGATCGATGCGTGTCCCCTTGGTCAATACACTGATGAATCCTTCTCACATCCCAACATCACACTCCTGCGAGCTGACGCTCAAACTGGTAATACTCCCGGCTGTCTACCGATGAATAAGTACTGATCGACAAGCTTTGCAGACCCTTGAATAAGTTACGCACATGGCTACAGCATACCTAGGTACTCATGTGGAAGGTCTGCCAGCAGGGCAACGGGCCCCACATGCACGAATGCGTGCTGACAGAGCACTTAGAAGCTCGTCAGAACTTTCTGCTTTCCAGCACGCGCACTCCACAACCCGGATTTGTCTCGCGACCGCCGCAACCCTGCATAGAGGCTTAGATCGCATCTACTGATCATGGGAAACACGTCATTGTCGCTTTGAATCCAATCCGTCTTTCCGATCCTTCGCCGAATCGACATTTCCAGGAACACCCATCACATGTCAAGCGGTTTCTTCGATTGCGATTTACCGAGCCTTTCCTCCACTTCGTCCGTGCTTTCTAATCAGATTAGTGCTTCCCAGTCATATCGTGCCTGTTACTGGCTCTGTACTCGACTGTACGATTGGACACGACGTCAATGCGTAGCCAAAGATCGTACGAGGTACATGTCTATGTCCATGTCAGATTGCATTTGCAACGATAGCCGGGTTTTAGTAAGCAGTAGGCATTATCGAATCACCATTTGCCTTTAAGCAGAGTACAGCACCACAGGCAAACAGACACAACATGCAAACATGCAAACATGTATAATAAAGCTCAGTAATGGGGATCGAAATATATGGTGCTCTGCTATGTCTCTATCGCCCTTATGCAACTCTAGCACTAACACGGCGAATTTGAACAAGATATCATGGAGAGATACAATTCAATTTCGTTCAGTGGGTACTCTATGTGCTGAAATTTGCTCATCCTCACCATCAGATATGAGTTTTACTTCTTCCTGACTAAATCTAGAAGGCCGATGAAGTGATCTGCGCCAGGGGTTGGGATTCTTACAGTCTTCCTTTGCTTGCTCGAAAGACCTTTGCGAGCTTCTTGAGTTGCAGGATGGTAAAGCTTGGGACGTGAAACCTGTTCTCCTTTGGTGACATTAGGAACGCCCTCAAGAGAGTCCAGCTCATCTCTGATCCCGACTAGAATGGTATGTCGTGTTTCAGTCTCATTTTCAATCTCTGCATTGGCTACAAGAGAAGCGCCCTTGTCTGTCTCGATGACTCTACCCTTGTCTGTATCTTTGTCGGCAATCTTCAGAGTATCAAGTGTTGGTGATCCGGAAGTTGTGCGATGGAAGTGAGGCAAGCCCACTTCCATCTTGCTTACACATGGAATTGTCGTCTTCGAATCAGACAGCTGCGTCTGTACTCCTCCGTTTTCTTGGTCTTGTGTCTCTGAACCTGGATATCCTCTCGATCGATACAATGAAGGCGTATCGCTGGTCTCCACTGGTCGTATAACCATCTCAACCTTGTAACGTGCTCCAGGCTCAGCTACCAATGCTAACAGACTGAGCTCATGCTGCACATCCGATAGTACGCTTTGCATCCCACTGAAGTTGCTGGAAGCATCATCTGTACTGCTTGCCTCGATCTCGGTCTGGAGAGGAACATTCATGGTCTCTGGCGACGTCTGAGATCGCCCACGGGCTGTGTTGAGGTTTTGCGGAGTGCGATGTTTGGGCAGCAAAATGATGTCTTTTTCGTTTCGTAGCTCTTCTGTCTTTGGGTCTTTCTCTGCTGCACTTCGCTGAGCGTTCTTTGGAGGTCGGGAGGCCTCAGGATCAAGAATAATCTGTAATCTTGATTGCTGTGTTGTAGATAAGGGTTCTAGTGGCTTTTCTGTGCTTGTAATCTCTTTGGCTTCGATGTTGACTGCCAGGTTCCCTTCAGATTCTAGATAGTTACTTGGGTCTTCTTTAATGTCTCCGCTTTCACTATGAGATAGACCTGGACCACTTGATGTCATGAAAGAGAATGTTTCCAGAAAGTTTGTCGCGACAGCCTCACAAGATCAGCTACTGCTACTGTAGTACGAACATGCATACTATGTACTTACTGTTACGCGGTCTTCGAGCGCAACTTCAGCCTCTGTCCACTCGCCTTGCACCTGCCGCAAAAAGTCCTCCGCGGTCGTTGTAGCTTTGTCACTGGCATTTGCTTCCCGTACAGTACTCAGAAGCATATGCAGCTGAGACGTAAGTTTGGTGGCATCCTTATTGGTGGCATTCGCATCGCAAGAGCTAACAGCTGACTTCTTCTTGTCGCCGTCATCATCGGGAGGCTGTTCAACAAGTGAAACGGCTTTCAGTTCGTACGGCACCAGCGCGGCACTCTGTGCGTACGCTTCTTCGTTGAAGTCGCACGACGGGCGATAGCGAAGCATGTCTGGCGGTTGAGCGCTATCAGGTTCCAGAGTCGTGTGGTGAGGAGATGTTCCCGTTTGCGAGTTTGGCGAAGGAGCTGTAGTTCCGGAGAGAAAGACTTGAGGTGAAGGCAGCACAAGCATTGTCTCAATCATCTTGTTTGTGTGGAGCTTGGGCGCTCTGGTGCAGCAACCTATTGAACGACCCAGGAGGTGAAGTCTCGTACTCTTCTAGAGAGCCGAGTAGTCGATTGTAGTGGTGAGTGGTTCTGAGAAGATATCTGGAAAGAGCGAAACTACGACCCTTCCCTGCCCACAAGCTCCCCAGCCTCAACATCTCGAATCTTGCTCTTGGCATTCTGTTCACTCACCTTCTATCAAACCCATATATAGACACATTGTTTTCTTGCTCTAGGTTTGCTATGACATGCCAAAACCTCAGTCTGCTGCTGCCACAGATTGTTTGTAAGCAACGAGGAAGGCCCGAAGTCAGCAGAACCCCAAACTCTAAATACGAGAGACACTCTGACACGGTTCAAGATGCTAACCATGACCAGCGCAGCTAGTCCAGGGTCTAATCGTCCCGCTTCTCAGCATTGCAGGGTTCTCCGCACATGTTACCAACAACAATTCAGCTCGTTCTCTTCAATCAGCATGTTGATAGGTTGGAACAAAGTGCCAGGCAATAGGCACCGTAACCGGTGGCGCGATAACCATACTTGCAATGCTCAAATTCTCGGAAGCAGGTGAAAATTAGGAGCTGGAGTGAAGATGCTGCAACTTGCTGACCATGCAGCTGTAGTGTGTGGACTAGAGGAACATGCGAGACGTGAGATGGAGAGTGAAGAGGTGAATAATATTGGAGTGAGGGGATACACTGATTGCGAGAGATAGCTTGGAAACGAAAGAGTTTGGAACAAAGAGAAGTGTAAGATCTACCTCAAGATTATAACAAACTTTGTCGCTCAGCACGACTACCATGGCCACATGTTTTCCTTGAGTGACTTCCGACAATTCTGTCCCGGCTGTGTCATGCCGAATAGCGAGAGCCATAAAAGCGCTCCAGGCACGATGGTCTATTGCATCAAGCTCGATATCCCAAATCTCGAAATTCACCATCGCTAGAATGTGGAGCAATAACAGAAATGGTTACGACCCTCGCGAGTATCGTTACAACTCATCAAGTTGCACTTGTCAACAATTCTTTGGAAACCAGTACACCGCCTCTGAGGAGGAGCTAGAACATCGACACAGCAAGGCTTGGACGCTTCTCCGCAACCTCAACCTGTGGGCTGAAGAGCTCCCACTCCTGGCGGCTGATTGCAACTCGATTTTTCATTCCCTTGAGTCGCACATGGAACGTGGGCATCTGAGAGAGGCGATGAGGAAACTAGATAAGCTGAGAGATGAGCTGCGTGCTCTTGACGAGGATCTCAGGGTAGCTGGACTTGAACAAGGACCGAGGGCCAATGTAAGGAGGCGAATGTAGTTTTGTGTAGCTTCTGACTGTAGGAGCGACAAGTCGGAAGCAGTGATGATTTGAAAAATCGCACATACGGATTTTGCGAAATCTGGTGTTGTTCTCTTGTCTCCTGTGTGGATTGGATTTGCTCCGAGTTGCGTGCGTGCGCTTGATCTAACCATCGTATTTGTGACAATCACACAGAACAGATACTGTGTAAAGTTTGTAATGTATCTTCCGTCTGCTCGTCCTACCAGCCAATCAAACTCGCTTGTTTTGGTCACAGCTCTCTGAGTAGAACTACCTTTGATAGTGCACAAGTTTGGTATGGCTCGTTCAACCTAGTGGGAAGCGCGACAATGACAATCATGTGGTCAAATCGCCCCGGTGGTTCCTGCATGGCATCCTCAAAAAGATTTGAGGGAATGGGGTAGCACTGGATAACCTCTGGTCTCCCGAGAATCTCGCCGTTATGGGCTTCAGTCTGCAGGACCAAATTCCAGGTCCAACTTCAGAAATGTCCTTGTTCTTTTCCGGATACGACAAGTTCATCGCATCCTCCCGACGCCCACGATCTTTTGTTCGACCTTCTTGAGTAGTAGCTCCTTCTCCTTAACCGCCTGCAGCCGCTCACCCTCTAGCCGTTCCAGCTCCCTTTCCAGCTGCTTCATGCGCTGCACCTGCTCAGCTTCACTCGAGTTGACTCCAGGCAGACTTGCTATTAGCAATTCAATCTGTTGTTGCTTGAGCACAAGATCTCTCGCCATCTCTTTCAGGTCCTCGTTGAAATCGTCTTTTGACGGCTGCGTTGGTGGGGCAGGCTCGGTGGCTTGAGTGGGCTGTGATGCTGCATTCTCAGACTTGTCTGTCGCTTCCTTTTCGGCAAAAGAGCTCAGCTTTTGCTGGCCGGCTGGAACACTGGGCGGTGCTCTCGTGCGAATCTGGAAGAGCTGGGATTGCATGATGTTTAGCAGCTGAAAACTGTTAGTCTACATATCACTGTGCATCACATCTCTACGCGTACCATGTCCACCTCATCTTGCATCTGCGTGAGGATGTCGGCCATAGCGACTGTTGTGAGCTCTGACCAGGCGATGGGTTTTTGTGGGGAAGTCCTGGCTAGCCTGGCCAGAATCGTCGAGTGAATGTGGCAAGTAGGAATGTTTGTCGATGTGGGGTAAGAGACGTTGGGCGAGGTTGACTGCGGGAAGACGCGTGCATACCGGTAGGGCTGAGCTAAACATCCTTGGCTTGAAACTTACGCGAATCTCAAGACTCACCCCTTCACTTGCCCGACACCCAATTATACCCCCACATTCCTTCTTTTGTTGCCTTCCTGTGTAATCATGTTCTGGTCTTGTGCACTCACTTGAGCTACACCACAATGCGACCATCACTGCGCATGCCATGCCTCAGACACGCATCGCTCTTGCCCCGGCACCCCCGAGCTACTCCGCAAAGCATCCAAAGCCTTATCCCCCGCCGAATTGCGACCACATCCGCGCAAAACGCTGCGCCTGTTGATCTTCCCAAGTTGCTTGTCGCACACGGATCCAAGGATCACAACTCTTTGGCGTCGTTTATCGATTACGCAAACCGCAGGAATCTCCAACCGGTGCGATCAATCTATATTGGCACTCTTTATGAGTATACAACAGCACTCAGCTTGATGCGCCTCGGCTTTTCTCTCCTTCGTACAGGCAAGAAAAATGATGCTGGAATCGACCTCATCGGCCACTGGGTTCTGGCGCCTTTGAGCGAGCCAATGCCCGTCTTCATACAGTGCAAGGCACGCTCAAATTCAGTCGGTCCGTGCCATGTCCGCGAACTTGAAGGGTCGTATCGCGGGGTCCCTGCAGAATGGAAAGACAAAAGCGTTCTTGGCCTTTTGGTAACAAACCTGAAGGCTACCAAAGGAACAATGGAAGCTATTGGACGAAGTCGATGGCCCATGGGATTTGTGATGGTTTCCAAGCAGGGTCTAATCCAACAGTTCGTGTGGAACAAAGCTGCCTCTGACAGAGGGCTAGAAGGGGTGGGTGTGACAGTGAGACATACTCCGAGGGCATTACTACCCGAGTCCGAGCTTGACGATGCAGAAGATGGGATTACTAAGCAGGGAAAGCGGTCGTCCAAATCTGCGGTCTCAGGGACGCAGAGAGATATACAACTAACGTGGATGGGCTCTCCGATATTTCCAGACCGAACCAACCTGGACAAAGAGACCCTGGATTTGTTCGCATCAATTGCCCCTAGGATGGCACCGCCAATTGTTAAAGGCCATCGGGGTGGACCACCCCTTACAAAACACCTTGCACCCTCACCTCGGGGTGGGCAGATCCGCAAGCCTCGAAAGCCGATAGTCGAGAGGGAAGAACCCGAGCCTCAGGATGCTGCGGTGCCTAGGCGGAGGGCTGGTCGCCCCAAAGGCTCCAAGAATAAGGTCAAAGTCCTCAACGATACGGATTGAAGTAGGGGATATCCAAGACATGACCAATATGTCTTGGAGTGATATCGTTTTTGCTGGAACCGTTTCTCAAGTAACGCTGCGCGACTAACCCCGGTCATGCTTTGCTCCTGCTTTGCTCCTGCTTTGCTCCTGCTTTGCTCCTGCCACCAGCCAACCGCACTGCACCCCCCCGCCACTGCTGGACCGCTTGGAACAAGACTTCCACATCGTCAGACTGTAATGTACGAGAAGGTCCTCTCGTAACACATCTCTGCTAATGACTGTCATCAGCGCTACCGCGAAGAACTCACTATTATACTATCGCTTCATCTTTAGCTCCATCATCTCGCAACAAACCCGTCGCTTGTACCATACCACTCAACCACAATGGCGCACTTGAGCGACTCTGAGTACTCTTCGAACGAATAGTATTCGAACGAGGCTCTGGAGCGCATGTACGCCCCACCAGTCATCTGGCTTACATCACAACTTCACGACGAGGTCCTACGCAGTACCCACGTCCGCCAGCAGACCGCCTGGCTCCGAGCGTGGGCTTCCAGATATCATGTCCTCAGCCCTGCACGCCAACGGCAGAATCAATACTACATATTCCGGGGCCTTAGCCACATGGCTGCCACACAACTCGTCATCTCGTCGCTACTCGCGCAGTACGAAAGAGCAAAGCAACAGCTCGCGGCCGATAGAGAGTACTGTGCGTTTGTAACGATCAAGTACTGTGGAATCGACATACCGAGCCCCGATAAACGGGTGAGCGTAATCTCCGCTATTGCGCAAGTGACCGGGAGCTATAGAGGGGGCCAAGAAATTCATGCAGCGTGGAATGCGTATTATGAAACCAAAAAGGACGTGCGCGCCCTTCACGAGGAAGTTAGCAGGCTGCAGTTGCCAGGGTACTCTGAGGCGGAAGGGAGCTGGGAAGACGATACGGCATATGTACAGGGACAAGTGGACGAATAGGTGAGATGAATGGAAGAGCAGAGGGACGGGTAGTACTAGATGCAAATCTAACATCCCAAAGCTAACGTGCACCGTAATGTCTCTGCGCGCTCCTCACATTTAGATTGTGTTGTCCCTCGTGGACAAAGTATATAAGAAGCATACTCGAAACTAATAGCAATCTTCATGCAAGAATTTGAACATGACTAAACTACACTACTCCACATAATGCTAACACAAAGAGAATGCAAACGAACTACAACAAATCCTGACTACATCGCTGCACCTAGTAGTCGAAACGATCAGGCAACACCAGCGGCGCAACCAGACTCCACCCATAGATTGCATAGCACACCCACGCACTGATAATCTTGGCCCAGCTAGCCCAGTATGTCCTGCCAACGGGTACAAAGTCGGTCATGGCCTTCTCATCGAAGTTGCTCGTGAGCAGCGTAGCGACCCATGCTGTACTGAGGAAGAAAATGATATGGAAAAGAGTGTAGTTGTACTGCGTGGCATTGCGCTCGTCGTCGCGAGGAGCTTTTGAGGGCGCGTCATCCTCATCTTCGCTGTCAGAATCGTCGAGAGCAGAAGCAGGAAGAGAGCCGGATTCGACGGCAGCGCGGAGCGCAGCCTGACGCATGTCGCGGCGGGATTCAGGCTGCTGAGTCACAAGACCATGCTCATAGTCATCGGTGCCGACCTGCGAGTAACCGTTGCCGTAGGAGTTGCCTTGCGAGCCAAGAGCCAGGCCATAGGTTGCAGCGCGAGTTGTGGTATAGGCGACTGTGACGAAAGTGACAATGGCACCAATAATGATGGTGGCCTTGCGGGTGCCACGAGCGCGGATGAGTGGGTTGCATTGGTGATCGTCAGGCTCCATACCGACTGCTGAAAGGGTCAGGTAGGTGCAGTAGATGGCTACAATGGCGGACTGTGCGAGGCCGGCGCGAGGGTTGACGTTCTGCACAGCGGGATGGATCGAAATCACCGACGTAATCAAAAGGAGTAACAGGTTGATCTGTACATGTTAGTTGCGACACTCGAAGCAAGCGTAAAAATACTCACGGTGATGGCTGCTTGGTTCATGCCACAGCCGCTCTTGGCGAAGTAGATGTACATGACAACTGTCATGGCGAACGAAGCCAGGTACATGAACAGAGCAGATCCAACAAGCATGCCCGTCCAAAGCCTCGACTCTGATGTTTCGATCTTCTCCTGGCAGTACTCGGCCCAGTTGTGCGCCAGATCAACCAGCAGTATCAAACCGACAAGCAGGAAAAGACAAGCACCAGCCATGGCGAAGTAGTTGCCCCATACAATGAAGAACGAGTTCGGAATGAAGAAGGTGAGGACAATCATGGCGATCCAGCCAAGAATCTTAGGACCCCAGAATCCGTTCTGAATAGGCGCGCGACCGTCCTTGGAGGATCGTACACCGACAAGCATGAGAGCCATGATGACGTGAAAGAAACCGAGAGCAAAATTGATGCGCTGTACCGCGACGAAGCCGTAACACTGTTCGCCGTGGCATTTGATGTCGACGTAGTCCAGGGTAATTTTGGAGAGTTTCTTCATGGCCCAGTCGGTGAGCATGATCCACGATACGATCGAGTTGATAAGGAGAATGAGCGCGTATGCGATACGTGTAGCGATGCTGTTTCCACATTTTCCTCCACAGGAGCCCATGACAGCGCTGCAGGTGGCCGCGCCACAGCAGGAGGCGGCAACGCTCCAAACCTGGTCGTGTTAGCAGGTGTCATAGTAGTGCGGGAGGAATGTGCGCGTACTGTACCCATGGCGGGCAGGGCAAGGAAAGGGAGCGACAATGCGGCGCCCATGATTGCGGTGTTGTGGGGTTGGTGTTGTGGAGAGGTGCCTGGCAGAACTGGAAGAGTGGTGCACGAGGTTGGAGCGGTGACGTTCACCCGCGTCTCGGCTCCTTCCGTGCTTGGCGGCTTATCTCCGGCCAGCTCTCAACATTGCATCGTCACTGCATTCGAGATGTCTTCAGACAATTGAAGCGCATCGGGTTTTTTTTGGCTTTCGTTCGTTCTTGGTGCTCTGTGAGCTTTCTGTCGCCCAATACCCGGTGTCGCGTACGTGTCCCTACTCTGTCTCACCCTCGGCTCCCGTGCATTGCCGTTATCTGTTCGACCCACTTGCAGCCATTGCGCAACCCTCTCAATCTTATACTCGATGATCGCTGCAACTCCCTAACATTCCACACCGGTTGCCCACCATGGTCGACCTAGAGAAGGCCACTTCTCACAAGAAAACGCGGATTGTGTCTGTCGTGGCTGGTACTGTGATTGCGCTGGCTTGCGGAACGAACGCACGTATAACCAAAAGCCAGGTGATGGTACCATAGGCTAACACCCAGCAGTATGCCTATTCAGCATGGGCACCACAGTTTGCCGACAAGCTTCAACTCTCCGCTACGCAGAGCAACGTCATCGTACGCCAGATCCATCCAACCCTGTCCAGCATCACCGTCTCACAATCGTTAGGGAACTGCGGCGAACATGGGCATGTATGCATCGGGCATACCCATCGGTTTTATAACAGATAGGGTCAACCCCCGTCTATCAGCCATCATTGGCATGTTTGCACTGTTGGTTGGATATTATCCTATCAAAATGGGTGCGACACAACTACAGACATTGGGCTTGACCTGGCTGACTCTCGACAGCGTATGATGGTGGTCCTGGGTCCATGAGCGTAGCAATGATATCCTTCTATTCTTTCATCACTGGAGTGGGCAGCTGTGCTGCATTCCAGGCTGCTTTGAAGACAGGTATGTGATGCCGGAAAGCTTGGCCTGGAGTCTACTAACACCTGCAGCCACACTCAACTGGCCAACTCACCGCGGTTCGGCGACAGCTTTTCCTTTAGCAGCATTTGGGTTGAGCGCGTTCTTTTATACACTGATTGCTGGAATTGCGTTTCCAGGCAATACTTCTGGCCTCCTCACCATGCTCTCTTTTGCGACCTCGCTCCTAGTCCTTGTCTCAATCCCTTTCCTTATTGTAGTTGACCACAAGAGTGGCACTAGCTACACAGTCCTACCAACGGCTGAGCGCACTCGCCGAAACTCCAATGTTTTGCATCGAACCAATTCCAACAGGAGCAAATACAGTGCGACTGTATTGCCGCCACAAGAAGTCAGTAAGTACTATATCTCTCTCGAAATCATGACTCGTAGCCTATATATGTCCCCTACATATACCAACCACATCCAACAGATGAAGATGATTCGAGCCGGACTTCGACCGAAACATCTTCGCTTCTTTCTGGCCCTGGAGACATCGATTCCGAGGACGACGCTACAAGCAAACATAGCAAGAAGTCATCTCACTCACATTGCCTAGACATTACTGGATTTGCTCTACTCTCCAAACCTGAGTTTTGGCAACTTTGGATCCTCATGGGTCTATTGACAGGTGTTGGTATCATGACGATCAAGTAGGTCCTCGGTTTGTGGCATAGAGGTATTTGTGCTAATGCAAAGTAGCAACATCGGCCACAACGTTCAGGCTCTGTGGAGTTATTTCGATAAGTCAGCTACCAAGGACTTCATCGCTCATCGTCAGCTTTTGCACGTTTCCATTATCTCCATTGGTTCCTTCCTTGGCCGTTTGTCATCGGGCATAGGATCCGACTTCATCGTCAAGCGCTTAGGTCACTCGCGCTTCTGGTGTGTCACCATCTCTGCTGCCGTTTTCGCTATCGACCAAGTCTGTGCGATTCGTATCGAGAACCCAAACTACCTCTGGGTAGTCTCTGGTCTCTGTGGCCTCTCGTATGGCATGTTGTTTGGTGTTCTTCCTGCGGTTGTAGTCGACACTTTTGGTCCCGACGGGTTCTCAGTCAACTGGGGCTTCCTGACCTGGGCTCCTGTTGTCAGTGGTAATATTTACAATCTGTTTTACGGCGCAGTATATGACTCCAATTCCATCGTGGAGCCAGATGGCAACCGCAATTGCGAGGAGGGGCTTATATGTTATCAGAGAGCGTACTATGTCACGCTACTCTCTAGTGTGCTCGGTATCGCTGTATGCCTTTGGGGCATCCATGGAGAACATGCTAGGAAGAGGAAAGCACTGGAAGAGCATGAAAGACATCGCGATGCATGATCTCCCCGTTTAGATCTAGATCGGACGGGGGTGGACTTTCGGGTGCCTAAGCAGGATTCGTTGTAGATTGGTAGGGTCTCGGGTGCCCAACCAAGACCTGAATGGACACTGCACTCAATGAGCCATGCTCAATCGAAACTATGCTTTATCTCTTCTTCATCTGGCCCTTCTGTTCTCCCCTCTGAACTCCGTCAGTCTGCATCGCTGTAGCCCTAGGTCTTGCAACAGTAACAAACTCCCTCATATTCACTACCTCATCACGCAACCCTCTCAGCTCACTCTGCTGGTTGCGCACTGCAGCTTTGAAGCGTTCTACATCGTCACGAAGCATGCTGTATGCTGTATGACTCCGTTTCAACGACTCTTTCAAATCCTCCACTTCGCTGCGGAGCGCTTGTTGCTCGGTCTGTGTGTGTGTGGCATTCAGTTCGAGAAGGCGGAGTGCGCTAGGCTTGCGGGTTAGCTGTGGCATTCTGGTGTCTATAAACCTCGTTGAGGTGGTTGGAGAGCAGAGTGTGATGCTGAGAGTCAGTATTGCAGTACTCGCAAGGCAAAAGCTGCGGTTGCCATGGTTAGGGTTTTTTTTTAACAACTCTAACGCATCTTGCTAACGCACCAGCCACGTCTGACCTAGACTCTAGCGCATGGCATTGCAAACGTATGTAGCAGGTACAGCTCACCTCAACCACCTCAGACGCTACGTCTGATTGCACAATACAAGCGACAGCGTGGACAAATATGTGGCACTCTGAAGAATGGTCCTACGCTTAAGTATGCCATCTTGCCTCACTCTAGTTTCTTCATACCCTGCCAAACCCCAATTGACAACATCCACGATGCCTTCCAGCCAAGAAAACTCCTTCACCTACTACAACCCAGAGCAGCTTTCAGAAAGAAGGTTGGTCAGAATAGAACGATCTCTTAACACTTCGTTCACGAAAATTGAACGCTTGAATGATATGGTAGATGGGTGCATTCGGGCTTTCGTGGCTCGCCTGAATGATTTAGAGAACGCTGCCGCAAACGATGCTTTAGCCACTCAGCAGTGTATGGACGAGTTTCAGCAATTGAGATTGGATGTTGAGGAGCTGAAGAGGGAGATGAGGAAGAACAATGAAGGTTGCGAATATTCTCGATTGGATTGGAGCCCGAGGGATGGGTATCGGCAGTAATGGTTGCTCCTGGCAATGAGGCGATTGAGGATGGATATTGACCATAGTGTAACTAGATCAGCGTGCCATTTTCTATTGTCGAAAGCACAAGATATCAGTTGCACTCCTTTACTGAGCTACATCTCAAACTTCCAAGCCCGAGTTGTTGAATACGTGATTGTACCCTTCATGAGGCAGTCTATTCTCGCTGTGTACTTGCCATCATTGGGTGTGCTTTCCATACCTCCAAGCTAATACTAGTCAACGTTTATGGCACGTTGTTTTCGTAAATCTGTGTGTCGTACGTTTGGCTTCTATCGTATCTTTTTTTAATTCCTACCACGTCTCAGGGTACGCACGAACGCGCCTAGTGGACCAACAAGCTGATCGCTATGATCTATGCAGCATATAACACACCATGGCCGTTCTCTCACAAATCTTCCCCACTCACCACACTTTCACAATGTCGTCTCCCATAAGGTACAGCTCCGGCATCGAAATGGAGGACCTCAAACGCAGACTAAACGCTCTTGAGAGAGTCGTATTTGACATATCTTGCAAAGACCATGACGCCAAGGGTATCGATGAGAGAGTTAGCTATACAGAGTCAATGAACGGCATCATGCTTAAGAATATATCGACGAACACAGTGCGGTTGATGGAAGAGACAAAGAGGAATGATGAGTTGAAGAGAGAGCTGGAGATGGTGAGGGCAAACTTCGAGAATTTCAAAGATTGGGTCAAGATGTACGTGAAACTCGATATCAAGGAGTTGAACACGCAACAGGAAACTTTGAGGTTGAATGTACAGGAGATACGCAAGTTGCTGGATTGAGAGGATGTACACATCGCCAGCACTGAAACGACCTTGCCCCATCAACGAGAGTATCTCGGCTTAGCAAACTTTGGTTATCATTCTCCCATGCGTGGCAGACAGCTGTATGCTATCCACCACATTTGTGCATATGCTGTGAGGTTCTCTTTTACTTCTCTCCTCTAACCATACACCACGACCCCAAATCTTAATCACGATGCTCTTGTATTAAGATTCAGCATACAATACTAGAGGCAGTATTCATGACCCCTTTACGAAGATTCAAAATCTCATAGACGTCGTTGCTAGATGCAGTAACGAGCTTGTCAATGAGGTAAAGTACTGGTAGGGACAGGCCCAGAAACCAGCCGCTCTACTGGAAGTGCTTTGGACCACATTTAATGATGAGAGAAAAAAAAGCAAAAATGTTCCGAAAATAAGTAACAAACCTTGACTAAGGATTTGGGAGTAGAGACATGGATTCTGATCCATGAAGCAACAGGTCGTAAGGTCTGGTCCTAGCTTCTCTACCTATACGAGACAACTGACTGGTCCATTCATGCGTGTAACTCTTGTAGGAGACGAAGGAGTGCAAGTCAAGCTAGCGCAACGGGCGCTAACTCGCTCGCCCCACGTAACCCCACCAGAGCCGCTGCACCCATGCACACGGGGCTGTGCGGGTGGCGGCAACTCTTACGACGACGACCTCGACCCAAGGTTCGAGCTCCTTCCTTTGGACGCACGCCGCTAGGCTGCAACCACCGCCATATACTTCGCACATAGCACCTTTGATTTACCTCTCGGCGCCTACCTTTGCACGTTACTTACTTGCGGAGAAATACCTCGGTACTCTACATCATGCCTGCGCCACTGGCCAAAGGTGAGTACGAGCTCGAATCTCCACTACTGCACGTCTCTGTTGTGTAGCCTCCGCCATGCCCAACGTATCTTTCTTTTGAGCTTCCTGTATTGAGTCTCATGCCAACCTGCTTGCAGGATCCGGCCCGCGCACTGCTTCACCAAACTCTCAGCCTCATAACCGTCGAAGTCCGCTACATCGGCCTAACCACCCCTTTGCTACAGGCCTCATAATCGCCGCGTCTGTTCTCGTCGCTGCTGGTATCGCCATTTACGAGAACCCGCAAGTTCGACAATGGGTTGACCAGTCTCGGCGCAAGATTGCTGTAGCTCTACACTCTCTCGGCGATGAGATTTCGCCGCGCCGACCGAGCGAGTCGTTCGATGACTTCGAAGAGAGGAAGAGAACGCGTGAAGAGCTCATCAGGAGGAACCGTAACGAGCTGATAAGGCGAGCGCGCGAGGAGGGTATAGCAGTCGATCTGGACGAGCTCGCCAAGATAGGAGCAGAGGATGCTGCGCTCGCAGAGCAGAGGTCGCGTGCCAACAGGTCAAAGAGTTTCGATGAACTGGTGGGCAGCGACGGTATGCTCAAGCAGGACGCAATGGCAACTGGCAACGACGCATCAGGCAACGGTTTGAGAAAGCGAGGTGTCGCCGGCTTCGCAGCCGGCACAGCCGCCGCAGCAGCCATGTCAAATCCTTTTGCAGACGAGAACGTCTTGTTCGATGTTGGCGACGACGACGAAGCCCCTTCTCCCAAGCCATTCATCTACGAAGAACCCACAAGTCAGCCGATCACTCGCGAAAGCACTGCTACCCTTGAAGCGCCCACTCCAGTAGCTCCGACGCTCGAGACGCCCCTTATCGACCTGACTTCTGAGTCTGTATACCTCCATCCCGAAACCCAACAACCGTCTCCAGCTGTTCCACTTCAAACCTCCGAGACTGAACAAGCCGCCCAATCTTTCTACTCCTTCACTTCCTCCAACGACCAAAACTCTCCCTTCTTCGAAGATGACACAGAGCACATGTCTGCCGGTACTCTGACACCGCGCTCCGAGCGCTCAGCCACAACCGGCGCTTCCATCGTGCCCAGCCACGCCGACGACATCGCCGTCATGAGCATGCAGAGCGATGCTGATCACGATGCACGTTCGGAAGTATTCTCCGAGGGTGGGTTCACGGATGCTGCGTTTTCCGACTTCGACGCTGGGGATAGAACGGGCGTCATGACTCCGAACTCATGGACAGACGTAGGCAGTGACAACGAGAGCGAGTGGGGTGGACCGCAGGGCAATGGACATGTTAGCCAGATTCACCAGTAGTGGTGGTATACTTCTTTTACTTTCAAATATTCCTGCGGCAAAAGATTGGCAAGGCGTTTCTCGGATGGGATAGCACAGGCTGGGGCAGATATCTCACGGCGTTCTATGGTGTTGCTACTCGTCACGTACATACTTATCTATCACTATATTGATTTCCTAAACCTCCCTCCCTTCTCACATCATCCTTCTTCTTCTTCTTCTTCTTCTTCTTCTTCTTCTTCTTCTTCTTCTTCCTCCACTCGCCTCAACCCCTCCACAAGCTCCCCATAGTCTACCAGACTAGCCCTTAAAGTCTTCCTAACAGCCTCGATGACTTGAGCGACACCAGGATCCAGATACCCATTGTTCCCGCTAAGAACGAATTTCAGGAACGCAGTCGCACTTGGAGTCGATAGTAGGAGCTCTTGGTCGGTCTGCCATGTAGTGATTGCGTGGGGCATTATTAGTTAGAGGTGGATAGGGTTGTTTTGGAACTCGAGAGAAGGGGAGGGGATGTATGTAGTGCTTGGTTGTAGATGTCTGAATGGACTTGGCTCGCTGTTGGCTTGAATTTGAGGCGTGAAGAGAAAGGGCTGTGTTGTAATTCGAAGGGTTGGTGACGATTCACAGCATAGTGATGTTTGTCGGCAGATGTGAAGATCGCAGGGATCGAGTTGTTTCATTCAATACTCAATTGCAAGGACATTGTGAGTACGGCACAAAGCACATGGATTTGTTACAACGCTCTGTATTGAAACATCGTATCGTCTCTAAGCCTTGTCTTTCGACTTGATGTGCCTCGACGCATACTCAATCGCAGCTTCGTACCCGTAAATACCCAGACCGCAGATCACAGCAACAGCCTTATCACTCAAGTAGCTGTGGTGACGAAAGGCTTCGCGCGCATGTACATTGCTAATGTGTACTTCGATGAACGGGATGTCCACACCTAACAATGCGTCTCTTATTGCGATGCTTGTGTGGGTAAATGCTCCAGGGTTGATGATGATTGCGTCAACGTTCCCGCGCGCTTCGTGTATGCGATCCAGTATCACGCCTTCGTGATTAGATTGGAGGTGTGCAAATGTTATGGACTTCTCGGAACATTGCTTTTGTGCGGCTTCGACGACTTGAGGGAGAGTCGTGGATCCATAGGTTGCAGGCTCTCTGGTGCCAAGTAGGTTCAAATTTGGCCCGTTGATAAGAAGGATTGACTTTGCCATTGTGACGACTGGACTTGAGCTGAAATTGGATTTCGAACGGGATCTCTGATTGCTGTTACTGCGTTGTTGACTGACGATCAAACCACTATGCGAGCGATTATTGCGGTGCAATGGTCGACTGTAGTGGGTCGGAAGAGTGTAAGATCCCGGATAAGCTCTTTTCCCCACACTCAGAAGCTCGGCTCCACATTGGGGAAAATCAACGTGTCGGAGCGGATGAACTCAGTGTATGTGTGTAGCCTCCTGTAACCGTTGCAATTAGCTTGTGAAGATGTGCTACTCGGTCTGAAGTGCTTATGAAGGCTTCAAATGTAGTTTGATAGATTGAAGACGGCGACCGTAAGATGTGAGATGGAACGCTCCTGCTCCAATTTGAGTCTCTTATCTCCTTATCATATCTCCGCCGCTAGCCGTAACGGTTCAAAACGGCATCTGCAACCGAGCCATCTGTAGTATCCATCGATATAGAGTCATCATTGAATACTTAGCATCCATCCTCACATAACCTCGCAACGTCAAAATGTCTGAAATTCCAAGAGAGGAGCTGGATGAGATCTATGTGTTTGCCGTCGAGCTGGGGAAGCGGGCGGGTCAGATGTTGAAGGATGCAGCACAATTGAGAATAGACGGAGAGGGCGGAACGAAGGCACAAGATGAACACATTCAGAAAGCGAATGCAGTGGACCTGGTCACTGAGACAGACGAAGATGTCGAGGCGTTCATCAAGGGTCAAATCACGCAGAAGTACCCCTCGCACAAGTAAGTTTTGACGTGGTGAGTAAGAAACTTCTCCTAATCAGTCATAGGTTTGTTGGCGAAGAATCGTACTCAAAGGGCGCAACTCGGGACTACCTGATTGACGAGAGTCCAACATGGTGTGTCGATCCTCTTGACGGCACAGTCAACTATATTCACCTCTTCCCAATGTTCTGTGTATCGATTGCCTTCATCCACAAGAACAAACCTCTGATCGGTGTCATATACGCACCTTTCATCAACCAGTTCTTCTCTTCATGCGCCGGTCGCGGGGCCTTCTTGAATGAGACCCAGCAGCTTCCGCTGATTCGCAATCCAATTGCACCTATGCCTGAGAAGGCGCCGGCAGGCTGTGTTTTCTCATGCGAGTGGGGCAAGGACAGGAGAGATATCCCAGACGGTAACATGCACCGCAAGATTGAGAGTTTTGTGAACATGGCTGCGGAACTTGGTGGAAGATCAGGAAGAGGTGGCATGGTTCATGGAGTGCGGAGCTTGGGAAGTGCGACTTTAGACTTGGCGTACGTTGCGATGGGTTCGTTTGACATTTGGTGGGAGGGAGGATGTTGGGAGTGGTGAGTGCAGCTTCCCAAGCATACGAGATAATATTGCTAACAACAATCAGGGACGTCGCTGCAGGTGTTGCGATATTGCTCGAAGCCGGAGGACTTATGACAACTGCAAACCCGCCTCCAGACGAAGCTACGTGCCCCATACCAGATGTCAAGCTGGGTAGTCGATTGTACCTCGCTATTCGGTAAGTTGCACAAGGAAGACTTGGATCACAGAAATACTGACAAACGGATCCAGACCAGCTGGACCCTCGCCCACAGAGACTGGACGCCAAAGCCAAGAAAGGACGGTACGAGAGGTATGGCGACGGGTGCGAAATCTAGAATATTCACGCCCAGGAGCGTAATGACATCGCATTCCTCGAAACATCCTACAGAAGGTTTCCTCACGATGGTCAAGACCTTTGAGACTCTTCAACATCGACGTTTGAAGATCAGCAATCTTTTCCAGGGCAGGATATTCTATATCGCGTACTGACCACATGCGCATTGAGTCACTTCCAGCGCGTAATGTTTGCGATTTCACCGAAGATTGTCCGTTGTTAGCCCATTACACGCAACGCAACGTCACGCTTAAACTCACTTCCAGGTGGCGAATCACCGTCATGAACCAGCGCGGCTAGCAATGGCTAACTCGAGAGATCTTATCAACACGCAGCCCAGGATGATCTTAGGAACGTTTCATCCAAGGTCTTCCGCGTAAACTCTACAGCCGCTATGTTAGCCTAATTAGTCTCCTGTTGCCCTCAAAAGCGTAAGCATATTCTGCTGCACTGAGGTACATTCAGCTTCATCATCAATACCTTACGGCATATATTTCTTTTCATCTACCTGACACATTCCGAAGTAGCATTCTTTAGCGATTCTATTGTATTGCTTCGATCGCATATTCACATAACTTCTATCAAGATGGTTTGCCGACCAGGCATCTCCACTATGTCGCTGGGGCGGTGCTATGCCGGCCACAGCTTCGAGCACAAGATGTCCATGGCCGCAAAACATGGCCTTCAGGGCATCGAATTGTTCTACGAAGATCTTTGCGACCTTGCACCATCGACATCCCCCTCGGACCTCCTCACAGCAGCAGCTTACGTACGGGACCTGTGTCTATCCCTCGGCCTTGAGATCATTTGTCTACAACCATTCATGCATTATGAGGGTCTGCTAGACCGACAAAAACACAATGAGCGGATAGAGGAGATGAAGCTCTGGATGGAGTTGGCACATGTCCTAGGCACCGACATTGTTCAAGTACCTTCATCCTTCCTCCCGGAATCCGAGATCTCCTCCGACCTCAACCTCATCGTCTCCGATCTCCAACAAATAGCAGACATGGGTCTCCAACAAACACCAACTATCCGCTTCGCATACGAGAGTCTATGCTGGGGAACATATTGCGACAAGTGGGAGCGCTGCTGGGAGATTGTCCAGCTTGTCGACCGACCAAACTTCGGCATCTGTCTCGATAGCTTCAACATTCTCGGCAGAATCTACGCAGACCCCACGTCCGAGACTGGATGCACAGAGAACGCCGAGCAAGTCGTTGCTGAGTCGATACAGAGACTTGTTGAGCGCATCAAGCCTCACCGCGAGAAGATCTTCTTCATCCAGATCGTCGACGCGGAGAGGCTCGACGCGCCTTTAAAGCCCGGCCACCCGTTTTACAATGCTGAGCAGCCCAGCCGCATGTCGTGGAGCAGGAACTGCAGATTGTTCTACGGCGAGACCGAGTACGGTGCATATTTACCCGTGAGGGACGTCGCAAACGCGATCATCAACGAGATTGGCTACGACGGCTGGGTCAGCTTCGAGCTGTTCAACCGCGCCATGGAGAGAAAGGACCACGGTGTCGTTGAAGAGCTGGCCTCGCGATGTGCAATTGGTTGGGAGAAGATGGTGGTTGATCTTGGACTGGAAGCTGCGTCTTCCTCACTTGCACAGACTATAAGTAATGAGAAGGCTGAGGATTCAAGGAAAGATAGCACACGGACGAGTTTCGAGAATGCTCGGTTGTAGTGTCGAATCTTTTTGCATTAATCTGGCGTTTCAGAGATATAGCATAGCATACAAACCAATGCAAGCATAGCGTTTCCCTCTCGTTCAGCTTCTCCATTTACAGTGTCCACTCAGTACTAACTTGCCGCGATGGATATCCTCACATGCTACTATACCCCCCATCAACCGGTAACCCAATTCCGGTGATCCAACTCGCCTCCTCACTGGCCAAAAACACCGCCGCCCTTGCCACATCCTCTGGCGTCCCCAACCCACGAAACGGATGCATACTCTCTATAGTTTTCTTCGCCTCCTGGTCCTCCCAGATCGGCGCCGTAAACGCCGTCTGCGTGTACCCAGGACACAGGGCATTAACGTGGATCCTCGCCTGTGCACAATCCCACGCCGCCGCTTTCGTAAGCCCCATGACCGCATGCTTACTCGTGATGTAGCCGCTGGAGTTGCTGCCGCCACCGAGCCCGAACACAGATGCTAGATTGACGATCCAGCCGCGGTCGCCGTTGGCGTGAGGAGACTGGTCTTTCATGGCTTTGGATGCGTATTTGGTGCCTAGCCAGACGCCGCGGACGTTGACTGCGATCGTCTTGTCGAATGCGTCTTCTTCGTAGTCCCAGATTGGTCTTGGGCCGTGGTTGGTGCCTGTTTCAATTGCGATCCCGGCGTTGTTCACCATGATGTCTAGTCTTCCGTATTCCTTTACTGCATGGTTGATCAAGTTCTCGATATCGGATGAAGAGGTGGTGTCGCATTTGACGAATATGGCAGAGCCTCCGGCGGACTTGATGGTAGATACGGTGCTGGCAAGTGAGGCATCTGAGGCATCTGAGGGACCGGGAACGCGTGCTTCTTCGCGTAGATCGGAACAAACTACGGTTGCGCCTTCCGAGGCGAATGCTAGAGCGATAGCACGACCTATCCCTGAGGAAGCACCAGTTATAACAGCAATCTTGCTTGCGAGGCGGCCTGGCATGTTGATGTTATGTGCTGGTAACTAGGTCTAGAAGTTGGAGTAGGTAACCAGTTTGTGCTGTGCTAAGGTTACTAAAATTATGTTAGAATCGGGCGGAAATAACAGAATGAACCTCACCCCGTACACAAACATATATGTACAGGTACTGGTTATCATGGGTACATTTATACCCTAGGACATAAGCGTTGCGAGACATACAAACTTTAGTGAGGGGTCGATGCGGGGGAATCCTCGGTTTATTCGAGTAAGCGTTACTGAGGCCCGAAGGATCTATTCGTATTCTGCGTTTACTTTGTAGTAAGAAGTAGGTGAGAAAGTAACAAGCTTATCAGGTCTCTGTTCTAGCAGTCTCAACCCTCTTTATGGGGTAGGATGCAGCTTGTTCATCAGCACGTGGACGACATAAGGATGATTACCATCTGAAAGAATATGTGAATATTCCTCCAGAGACTAACTATTTGTTGAAGCCTTTTAAGGTCCATGCCCTGGCATCTATCGCTAGGCCGAGGGAAGGAAGCGCACCAATCGCGCTCAAATGCCCTTACCCATCACACATATCCACACGAAGCTACTGCCGCTTCCGAAAACGCCGTGTATGCAGCCAAAGGGGCATGATGATCGACTGCCGACCGTGAAAGAAGAGAAAGACCCATTATTCATTAGGCGAAACGCATGACACACTCGAAGCTGACGACCAGCGGAAGAACAACAAGTCGCACAACCTGCTTACGCAAGGTAGCCGAGCTCATCATCTTCGAGACGCTCGAGATATTCCTTTTCGAGGAGAATGTCTATACACTTCTTAATGTCTGGGATGCGCGGCATGAAGCGGTTCTTGATCTGCTGAATCGTCTCTGAGACAAGCTGCTGATGCTTCATCTTCTTGCGAGACTTCATGATACGCACAATAGCCGACTATATCACGTTAGCAGAAACATGAGCATGAGAGATGAGTGATTCGTACCTGCATGAGTAGCTTTCGGTCCTCCTCGATGGTCTTGTGTGTATCTTCAGCCTCTGCCTTCTGCTCCGATTTGATACCAATGTTCAAATTCATCTTGACCTTCTTGGTCTTGAAGCCGGTGTTCAGCTTGTACGTAGTGCCTGACTCGGGCTTAGCACCCTCTGGCTGAGCTATCAAGACCTTAGCCTTGATGAAAACGCTCAGACTGGGGTCAAGAGTCTCCTTGTTGAGCTTAGTAGCCTCTGCGATGTCATCATAGGTGACGCTGTCGCTGTCGTTGAATAGCAGCATGATAGCCATCTGGTATGTAGAGACCTGGAAGGTTGGCGAAGCCTTGGAGCCAGCGACCTTGCAGTAGTTGGCCTTAACTTCACCCTTGCACAACTGCCAGAGCCATGTGAGCTTACGACCCTGGTGCTTGTGGTTGTAGAAGCGTGCAAAACGCTCGTACGTCTGGACGATCAACTGTGGAGCTGTGAAGGGTGTAGTAGGTGGGTTGAGTGGCCAGAAGCCGGTGCCAAGAATATGGTAGCTGGCATCAACACTGGCCTTGACGTCAGTTTCGTCCAGGTTGTTTGACTGCCACTCCTTGTAAGCTCCGTTGAGATCCTTGGAGATTTGCATGTCCTGGAACATGCGCTGGAGCTTGTTGGTGTACTCGAAACCGCATGCCTCTTTCAGCTTGCTGATCATGCTTGTCTCGGCGTCATCGGATGCAGATGTAGTCTGGACAAGACGCTTCGCCAGCATACGCGAGTAGAACTTCTGGAAGACATCCTTGTCCTCAATGTACTTGAAGACGGTCATAATCTGTGTCAGCAGCTTCTCCATGTCATCCTCCTCGCTCATCTTCGCGCTTGAGCGCTTCAGCAGAGTATCAGTGTACTTGGCAAGGAGCTCGGGAGACTTGTTTGAGCCAGACTTGCAAATCTTGTTGCGGTTGACGAACTCCCTACAGGCGTTGTCTAGAGATCGCACAAACTCCGACTCGCCGTTAAAGGCCTTGTTGACAAGATCCTGGTACTGTGTGTGAACTTCGAGTAGAGCCTCGACGTAGATCTTCGGTTCCAAGCTTTCGCCCTCCTGTGCAAGCTTCTCGACGGCTTGCAAGCCAGCCTTGCGTACGTGGGTCTCGAAACGGTTGCGGAGCGGGTCCAAGCCTTCAGGGATACGAGCAAGAAGCTTGTACATTCGCCCAAGATCCTCTTGCTTGTCGTGATCGAGAAGAATTTGGAACTCCTCCCGCAACGCCTGTGAGTGGTTCGTGATGAGGGACTGCTCGCACGTTCGCATCAGAGGAGACATGATTTCGTTGAGCAGGTACAGCGGTACGCGATCCTTCTCTTCATCAAGACGAGCCTCGGCCTTCTTCATGTACTCAACAACGCTGTTCTCAGCCAAGAACTGTTTTGACTCGTTGTCGTAGTATTGCGCAGTGGCCTCCAAGAACGGCTTCTCAAAGTATTCCTTGTACACGTCCAAAGTCGACTTTGAGCTGTCGGCCTCGTCTAAGCCCAGTGACACGAAAGAGTCTACCACGGACTTGATGTGGGACTGTTCTATAGTCTCGCCGTTTCGCTGCTTCTCCACGAGCTTCAATACGGAACGCATAACACTCTCTTGTGTGCCGGTAAACATATCCTCTTTCCATCGCACCAGATGCAGAGTGTAGATGTCGTAAATGTGTTTCTTGCCCTCATCCATCTCGCGCTTCACCCAGTGGCGGTTCAGGTAGCGGAACAGATGGTTGTTGTATTGGCCGGCGGTTGTGTAGCGGTTCCACTCCTTGATGTAGAATGTGAGGAGCGCCTCGTCGACATGTTCTTTTGACTCGGCTTGTACGCCAGCCAGGTGTGTCTTCAGGTATTCAATCAGGTGCTGGTAGAGGTCTTCTCCGAGTAGGTGCGCACCGCCGCGGTTGTTATTCGCTGCGAATGATGAACCGGCGACGGCTTTCTGTGCGGTACAGAAGTTGTGGATAGCGGTGTAAAGGCCCATGTATGTCTTCATGTCCATGCCTCCTCGCAAGTTGGTCATGATCTTATCCACACCAGCCTCAAGGTATTTCCATCTGCGCAAGACATGTCAGCATCGTCTGTTCAAGACAAAGTCACATGCTTGCTGCGTCGCAGCCCATATGATGTCCTAAACATTTGCCTGCTATATAGTAGGGACGATCTCGCAGGGGCCGATGTCAGGCAACTGACGAGCCAAGTCCTGTTGTCGATGACTGTACTTCTCTGCTGGACTGGCTTGTATCGGTATCTCAAACTTGTCGAACACCACTTCTCCATGCATGTGAAGAGTAATCCGAAGAGGAGGTGATGTGCAGGCTGTACAGGCAGCACACGACTGCGAGTGCGATGGGTGCTGATGGGTGCTTCAGTGCAAACTTACGGCACTGGCACGTGAAAGCTCTCCCCAGTGCACGAACAGAAACGTATAAGAGTGAACTACTTACGTGGCGTTGACATCGTCCTTTGCAGGAACGGGCGGCATTGTAGAGGCCATGATGAGCGTCGCGTGCGCAGGGCACAGTCCAAGAGGCGTGTTCTAACGCAAGACGTGTAGAGGGCGTTGTAAGAAGTGCCTGAGTCGGAGGCAAGTTCGGTGATAACTCGCGTGAGCGGAGCTGAGGTTGGGTGGGAAGGTGGTGTAGCAGGCGCGAGGTGCGGAGGCGAAGGTCGCGGCGCGGGCGGTCGACTGTAAAGGCGGAAGGAGCTCGGTTCGTGGAGGTCCTAGCGCGAAACACCCGCTGGGTGTATAGAGGGAGAGAGAAAGGGAAGGAAGACTGGTGGTGAAGGCGCAGTGGTGAGACGGTGCGGCGTGGGTTTTGTGAATCACGTCGATGGGTTCAGGCAGCACCAAGCTTGGCTGCGGGATTCACTTCAGCCTTGCACTAACGCTTACACACCGCAAAAGTGGGGCCAGAGTGGTCTCCGTTGAGAGCTCCAGTGCGGTACTCAGTTTCTGGGCTCTTAGACTTTGACTGCAAGTTCGTGATTCTGGTACTATGAGCTGTAGACCAGCAGCCGGGAGTCTTGATGATGCAAAGATCGTCACCTCTTGCGCCACGTCCCACTACCGTGGTATCGACGCAACAGCGCCCAAGATCGCAGCTCTAGTCGCTCTTCACGTCTGAATCACACGGGTATCTAATCACCACTGGCAGATATGAAGCGCCTCCATGAACCATAACAATTCCATGTATGTCTGGGAAGTACAGTATCGATGTAGACTGCTCGAACCTATGACGTCTTGCGGGGTCATCGATGATATCCATGTCAACTCCAAATGTCATGATACTCCCCTAGAAAATTAATATCAACTGATACTTCATTCCTTCTTGAGTATTCAGTCCATATTTAAACCCAGTTCGAGTCCGGCGCAATAACATCACAACGAAGCCAGACCTCAGTTGTGCCACTTACAACAGCGTCCACCCACACTTTCATATCACCAACTCAAGCCATACCAACAAACGACACCACAATGCCACCCAAGCTCAACCTAACCCCTCTCTCATCCCTCCGCACATCAGCACACTACATCCCCACACACTCTCATATCCCCAACACCGGCCCCCACGGCCACCCCCTGCTCATCTATCACTCCTGCTTCCCAAGTTCCACCTCCCCCTCAGCCTTGGAATCCCACTTGCCAACCAACAACATCCTCCCTCAATGGCGCTACACAATGTACACGACCTCGCACTATCACTCCACGACCCACGAGGTGCTTTGCATCATCAACGGACGGGCGCGGCTATTGTTCGGTGGTGAGCAGAATCCGGGGAAAGTGGAGGAGGAAGTCAAGGTCGGGGACGTGGTGGTAGTACCGGCGGGGGTGGCGCATCGGTTGCTGGAGGATATTGAAGGCGGGTTTCAGATGGTGGGGAGTTATCCGAAAGGGTGTAGTTGGGATATGTGCTATGGGAAAGAGGGTGAAGAAACTAAAGCAGCGGCGGTGAAGGATGTGAAGTGGCTAGAAAAGGACCCTTTGTATGGCGATGATGGTCCTGTGATGTGGAGTAAGGAAAAGCTGGAGAAGAGCGCTAAGAGCGAGCTGTAAGAGACTGCGAGTGCAAGGAGTCCTGTGGTATTTATCGACGAGGGCGACGAAAACGTTCAAATCCACAAGAACCTATCATCAGATTCCGAAAGACACGACAGCACAACCGGAGCAACGGCATAGAGCTTTTCTGTTCATATTATTATATTTTTGGTGCGCTGAAGATTACAGCAACCTTGACTATCTACTTGATCCCCAGGGGCTTTGAATGCCTCCACAGTGGGCCTGAACAAAAAGAAAAAACGATACGGGGATATGTGCCACCAACGCCATGCAGATGCCAAATCAGAACTAAGGAGATGCAGAGAAGTCGCGTGTACGAGAACGGAAACGGTCAGTCTGCGCAAGAACGAAGGTACCAGCGCGCTTTGCGATGCGATACCTGAGCAAGGGCTTGTAGGCATCCTTCCTGCAGAGATGAACAGATCAGTCAAGGTTAAGGGAAATGTGTGATGGTACAATATGTATATGGAATAGAAAAGCAGCCAGACCATGTGCAGCAGGCACTACCTTGCAACACGGTGGATCAACCTTGACGTTGTTAGCACAGTCACGACAGGACACATGTTATGTGAGACTTACCTCAAGGTGCTGATGGAGAAGGTAGCTAGCCACGCCAGCAGCGCGATCAACAATGTAGCAGTCAATGCCTTTTGGCGCACACAGATGGAACGTGTATAGGGGCATCGTTGGGCTACCTGGTCTGTAGCGTCTCTGCACGCCCACTTGTCGTCGGTTAAGGCCTGGAACGCTAAACTAAGGTTTGCCGACTCGAATACAATGAAGGCCAAGTCTAAGAAGATGAGGGACATTTTTGCGTTGTGCGAGCGCAGACCAAGAGGTTTTGATGTGTATTCGTCGTACGTGATGTAGACGGTGTAGATGATGGCGACGACATCAACGATAATGGCCATCCAAGTGGACGAGTTGTTGTCGCAGTCGGCAGAGTCTGACTTGTGGAATATAGCACCAGCGAGTGAGAGAGCCAGGATGGAGAAGGTGAGCACGACCATGCGAACCAGGGCCGGCACCATTGGGTGGTTCATGATGGTTCGGTGGAAGCGGACCATTTTGCGCCTCCTCTTTGCTGGACTGAACATCCAGAAGCCTTTGATCTTCTCCTCCTTGTCCTCCTCGTCAATGGGCTCCCACGGCTTCTCGAGGTCAGGCAGGTTGGCGGCCATCCAGTCGTCGTCGACAATCTGTCCTCGCGAAGAGACGGGGCGGTCATGCTGTTCGTAGTTGGAGGCAGCGGCAAACTGTTTCCACTTGGAGGCACTGTCCGAGACGGGGGTGGTGAGCGTCACTGGCACGCCTTCACGCGCATGGTCAAACTTGCGGCCGGGCACATTGGACTTGGGCGTGGGCATGTAGTTGTGCGAGGCCGGGCGGACCGAGGTGGGCGTCCGGGGCAGCAGCAGCGAGGTGACGTCGGCAATCTCGTCGTCGTCGGCGGACTGGACCCACGGCGGCAGAGAGCGGGCAGCCCGCTGGCGGTCACGGTTGTCCGCGGCAGTCGAGCTGGTGCCCTTGGACGACGCCAGCGTGCGCGGCGTGCTCGAGATGCTGTGGCTGTGGCTCTTGCGCACGGCGGCGCCGTCGCTCTGGTCGTCGCGCGAGAGGGCCGAGACGACGCTGATGCGCGAGTGCGGGCGGTGCTGGGAGCTCAGAGACGAGGCTGTCGGTGGCGGGAGGGGCGAGGGCAGCAGGCGCTGTCCGGAGCTGCCGGCGTGGGTGGAGCCCGTGTGAGGGG
>JAPEUT010000312.1:0-32072 GCA_027946375.1 Neodidymelliopsis sp. IMI 364377
CCTATAAGGTAGAAATAGAGAATATAGATAATAGTAATACTTCTAAATAATATTACTTTATTTTATAAATTATAATATATTATTATAGTGTTATATAGTAGCACTCTATAGTTATCTTAATAGTATTTAGTAGCTAACTTACTTAAGTAGCTAACTTACTTAAGTAGCTAACTTATATATAAAACACGTTAACTAATTTATCTTTAGGTATCTTTTCTTCTTAGAATAAGAAGAAGAAATCTTACTATTTAAGCTAGTTCTTAAGCTTAGTATAATCTCTATAGTAGAGGTCTAGCTTATTAATAATTATACTATTAGTTAGTATAACTATATTACTTATATTAATATTAAAGCTTATAGAGCTTCTAAAGGTAGTATAAGTTATTCTAGTAGTACTAGTTATCTTAGAGGTGTTTAAAGTTTAAAGTTATATCTAGATAAAGTCTAATATTATACTAATTTATTAGTTCTTAAAGATAACTAGTAGTAATAGAATAGAGGGTAAGATATCTAAGTAAAGCTTAATATAACAACTTAGAAGTATAGTAATAAGTAATAGGTAATCTAACTTATTATACTAAAAGTTAAGATCTAAAGATAAACTTAATTAACTAAGTTAAATATAAACTATAAGAGTTATATTTCTACTAACTATATACTATAATAAATAAAAGTAATTAGTAGTGCTATTTAAATTTATTTATTATAAATTACACTAATTATTAATTATACTAATTACTAATTACACTAATTATACTAAGCCTAATAATATTATATAACTATTACATAATTATATACTAAATACTAACACTATTTAAAGTGCTAACTATTATTCTTTTAAGTATTATTACTATACTATATTAGCTGTAATTATCTTCTATCTATACTAAATACTTAGAATTGTAACAATTCTATAGGCCTATACTATTCTAAGTAGTACTTATATAAGAGTCTTCTATTCTTTTCTTACTTTCTATTTAAGATTATACTTTATCTATAGTATTCTATTATTACTAATATACTAACTAAATATATTAATATAATATTATTAATTTCTAATAATATTTATCTATTTATATTCTAGTAAACTATACTTTATAATAAGTTTAAAAATTAAGTAATTATTAGAAACTACTTTTAGCTACTTAGGTAAATTAGTTTTAAATAAGTACTATTAAATATCTTTATATCAGTCTATTAGAGTTATGTTTACTAGTACTCTAAGCTTATAGCTTAGTTTTTATACCTATCTAAGAGTATGTTGTCTTAGCTATGCTTATTAGAATTTATTGTTTTGTAATTCTACGTTTTTACGGTATCAACTCCTTGAACAACATCGCCAACAAGTATAATGTCCCTAGGGAGTCGAATGCCTGCTTCCTTGTCCAACTCAATGACCTTCGCTCCTGGCATGAGAAGATTAGTTGTTAGGAAAAACCCGAGGCCAACAATGTTGAAGTCGATGTCAGGCCTCAATCCCGTCATCCAATCCCTCCGCTTATTATTAACATCCTCGGGTGGGCCAGCCGTCAAGAAGTTTGCGAGCCACTTGCCTACTCTCTCAAACCAATTACCTCTCCGGTCGACTGCCTCCTCCTTGAACGTCCACTTCTTCTTCATGTCGGTTGTGTCGATATTGAACCTGAAATCGTTGTCGGTCACCGTCACGCTAAGGGGGAGCTCATCCTTGAACGTGTATGTCGTTCTGATCTTTACAAAAGGTTAGGATGGGGGCATATCAGCGGTGCAAGAACACTTACGTTGGCAGAACCAAACAAGGCTCGATCACCAGCATTCCACCATTTTGGATCTTGAGTTGAATCATCCCATTCGTTTTCGGTCCAAAAAGTCCAGTCAATGTGGGCTTTCGGAGGTCCGTCTGTTTCCTGAAACATGTTAGTAGATACTTTTGCATAAAAGTGGATGAAATATACTTTTTGGAAGATGTGGATTGTGGCGGGATCGTCCTGCATGCTTGTAAGCTCCGGTTCACGTTTGTAGAGAGATATGTCAAGGTTGGCCAACCTTAAGATCCTTGGTAAACGAAGCGACTTCAACACGGCAATTGTTGAATGTTGCCTCGTAGTCGTAGGAAAACCCTGAAGCTGACCATGCCTTTTGTCTGTGGGCAATAAACCCTATACCGCCAGACTGGGTGACGTCTTGTTTCTCATCCAGGGTCCAGTCATTGTTTTTCTCGAGGCCGGGTCTGATCATGGCGTTATAGATCAGATCATGGTTGAACAATAAAGATGAAGAATAACCGGCAGGGATGGGAGAGCTATTTTCCTCCGTCCGCATACCCGTCCACTGACTCATCCATTTGACTTGAAGATCATTCTTCTCGCCCGAGTCACGACCAGAGATTGTCTGGATAAATAGTGAAATTGATCGTTCTTGGTGATAGCTCGCAGCAAAGGTGGCCATGCGAAATTGAACAGGAGTAAGGTCCACAGTCATGCCGCCATTGTACTGTGGAGTGTTTTTTACCGTTGCGAGTGCGTACTCAAGAACATTGATCTTTGTCTGAGGCTTCTTGAAGTAATCTGAGACAGATCCGTGAATGGAATTAACCATAGTGTTCGCCTTCTCATACTCGACGTGGCTTGGCTTCAACGTAACGTCAACGTTTACATTGAAGTCAGTTCCAGCCATTGGAAAATCTAGCACAACCCAAGCCACTTCATAATCATCGACCGTAGGCTTGGAAAGATCCGATCGAAATAGGCAACCTTCCTTCGAGTTCTTGATGGGTGGATCGGTCGAATTTTTAATTTCCTGGTATTTGCCGCTGACTGTTCCAAGTCGAATGCCCGACAGTCTGATGGTGAAAGCGTTTTCAGGCATAGCTGTTTTGGGCCCGAATCTTTGGCCTTTAGCGTCCTCCTTCTGTCTGAACCCACCGCTTATGGGCATCAAGAGCTCTGCAGCCGGCTCAGACACGGCACCGCCGGCAAATCTGATCATTGGCGCACCGACATTCAGAGTTCGCACAACAGTTTCTTTCACTTCTGTGTCTTCGTTGTAGACGAGAGACTTCATCTCGATTGTCTTGATGATCTTGGAGTCGACCTAAAAGCATGTCAGCAGGAAGTCTCAGTTGATTGTGACATTGCTTCCGCGCAAAATGCAGTACAAACCTTCTCCCATTTGGTCTTGAGTAACTCGTTGATTTGTGGCTCAGAGTATGAAACGACAACGTCCCATCCAAGCGTGTAGCCATTCTCTTTCTGGTCCTTCTTTGCATTGCACATTTTGGCGACTGTGTCGTCGAGAGCGGCCTTGCGCTGCGCGTGATCTGCCATGTTGGGTGTTTTGGTTTTGGTTGTATGAAAACGACACCGGAGTTGATTATCGCAATTCAGAGGGCATACGATGACCTTTATATATGGCGTGTTTGAAATAGACACATTCCCCGTAAGGTGATCCTGCCACTATCAGTCATGACATCCATTGAAGACGGACCTGGTCGACGCATGGTTTGCACTGAGCTGGTCTCATGCATCCAGAGCTTTTCAGCTCGTGTTGTTAGCGATAACCAATTTGGGCATCGCATGCTTTGGCTTATCTGCACGTAGAGTGTCCACTCAGCAGCTTCTATTGGATACTGTAGCAGCGCTCGGTGTATTCAGCAATCAGGTTTGACATTTTGATGATTGGTTAACCCCGCAATGGCTGCGTTCGGGTACTGTCAGCCTTGGGCGGGAGGGGGCGGCCCGTGCTGGTGTTAATGTTGGAGTGACTTCTAGACCGCCAGCTAGCCTGTGGGCACCCAGATGTCTTTCAGCTAAGGGCCGGATTTTCTCATGCAACTTTGGAAATGGCTTAGCTTACAGATCATTGCATGTAAGCACAACGCCAGGCCCCATAATTTTGTCCTGGATGGGAAGGTCTTCAACAATTCAGCTTAACCACACCCCTTTCAACCTTACTAGTATAGAACGAACCTCACTGGCCATGTCTGGTTTACTTACGCTTGCGCGATGCTTCAATTGGTCCAAAAGGAGTCACAAGCGGAGCAACTTGACCAAGTTATGCCCTTCAGTGCGCAAGCGACATGCTGAACGCAGCCTCTTGCATATCGTGCACGTCTCTTATCCCCTTACTGGTAGCCTCCATGTCAAATTCAGCTTCGGAGTCGCCGTACGAGCTTTCTCTCAGCTAGCCATGGGGCTCATATTTTGGCTCCAGGTGGATAGCTATGGTCTCACGAGCCACGGGTGACCACGTTCAATGACCGGTTCCGCCGTGCAAAACATCTGGTGCATCCAGATGCTCTTGATGATAGGCTTCCTTGGTCCAGACCTGCGCTTGAGGCCTCAGGTGAAGCAGACAGCATGTTTGGGCAAGTAGTGCGTTGATGATTTCGGATACTTGCCTGATAGAAAAGAACTCTACCCCTCATCTCGAAATTTACCAAGCTTGTAGCCATTGACAGTCGCGTTGTATCTTCTTAAGCACCACTCGTTTTATCACACGCGGAGAATTCTGGAACCTGTTGAAATTCAGTGTTGTCAACAGCGCATCTGATAGTATGGCCAACCTCCTATTTGAGACGAGATTCCACAAGACCCTTGAGAGCTCTAAGAAGTCATTAACAATTCTCTCGGCGTCCGACAGTGGCATCGCGTTCGAATCCGGCGTCCAATACGATGGGTACAGTGAGACAATCAACATCTTCGCAGAAGCTATACATTTCAAGAATAAGGAATCGCGCCCCAATCTGACCATCTCCGCGGCTACGAGGTTGATTCTGTCAGCCAATCAGATCTCCACAGACTCGACCAGTGCCATCGTGACAGCCAAAGGAACGGATGGGACTCCAAATGACGGGGCTACTGAGATTGGCCGTGCTGCAACGAATGGCTCAAACGGTCGGGAGATTGACTGTTGGGTTTCCCAAATGCCTAGCAGCACGCAACCAATCATATTCGATGCGAAAGGAGGCGACGGAGCAACAACCAACAGTCTGGATATTCCAGCCGGCTCGGGTGGGGTAGGTGGGAATGTGAGGTTTTACGGCATTTCCATCTGGGCACCCGTGTATGGTGCGTTACTGAACTTTCAAGAGAGGTTTAAACTCCCTGAAGATTGGTCCAAAGAAGAAGCAACCAGCGCTCCGATGCTGGAAGCGAACGATGACAGAATTCTGGAGACTATCGGCATCGCCAATTTGATTTCGAAACTCATACCAAATGACGAGCCTCTCTTTCCCAGGATCTGGGAGCTCTTCGAGAAGGTTGTGAAGACACGGTCCTGCTCTCTTATTGCTCTCACCCTCACGATTAGGCGCGCTGTCCGCCGTATCGACGAGACATGCACGGCTCAAACAGATGCTCAGCATATTCTTGCTCTAGTATCCGGGGGAAGAGCCGGACCAGCAACACTGGTCAAGGGAGAGCGCGGTAAAAATGGGGTTACTGGCACATCTGGCCAAGCCTCAGTGTCGATATCACCGATGCTTCCGCCTGTACCAAGCTTTCCTATTGTGCATCCTGTCCAGTGCCAGATGGTGCTCGAAAAGGCACGTGCATACTTCTACTTCGGCGACCCAGGCAGCTGTCTGCAGGCTGAAGGAGCCCTGCGGAGTCTGGTCACAAAGCTGGCGCTGGTTTTCGACCGACCTCACGCGGATAGTGACGAAATTATACAAAAGATTGAGCAATATCGAGACGCTCTCAGCATAGACAACACACTGAACATCCATTCCTCTTTGGCGGATAGCTACACTGCTGCAGGCGATCTTTTGTTCCAACTAACGTGCACCTCCGTCGACTACTACGGCCTTCGAGGGAACTGGGTGCCACGCTCTTCAGTAACCGCATTTAAAGCGGAAACTGACAGGGCTATCAAGAGACTGCAAACTATGGAGGAAAAGTATTTGATATTCCTCAAGGCCTCTCAAGAAACCAAAGCGGCCGAAGAAAGCAAAAAAGATGCCTTGGACCAGATCGATGCGACCAAAGCATCTATATCGGACAACATCAAGGAGCTTCGGGAGACCCTCAAGGACCTCAAATATCGTATTCGAAGCAACGCTCTCAAAGAATCTATCAAGTCGAAGAGCAGAGAAATCGACTATCGCATTAGTCAGCTCGAGACCAGCGTTTTGACAAACTTCAGCGTCAGCCCCAACGCGATCAAGAACGCTCTCATCTCCTTGGCGAAAGAGCCTTCTAAGGAGACAGCCGGGAAGGAAGCCGCAAAGCTAGTTTGGAAAGGTCTAAGTACCGTTCCCAATGCTGAAGGCGAAGAAGTTGACAAAACACTCATTTTGGATAACTTCAAGACCGTATCAGGCAATTTAACTGAGAAGTTCCAGGATTTCTCACAAGAGGCACCAGTATCTGATGATGGCTCAGTGCAGTTGGACACCAAGAACAGCGAGTTGTTGCTCGCTAACAGGGACCAAATCGATAAGATGTGCGAAGACTTTGTTAAAGAAGCTTTCGGTGACAAGGCGAAAAAAGTCCGTGACATGTTCCGCGAATATGCCACTCTGATCACCGATCGCAACGCAAACGTTGTGCAATATAACGTAGTCCTCAAAAATATCTACGACGCGCGAGCCAGATCCAATTCAGTCACTGTAGGTGGCAATGCTCTCCGACGTATCCAAATTGACAAGCCGGACGCAACCCAACTCCAACAAGTCACCGACCTATTCGACAACATGTATCACCAAACCCGCGCCCGTGTGATGAAACTCATCTCCTTTTATCGACGCTCAATCTACTTCTCTACCCTCGTTAACCCGAATATACAAGATATAATCGGGATGAAGAACGACGCTGCATTGGCGCTCGGCCACGCCCAATTGAGTGAGATGCACGAGAAACTTGGGGCTCAACTGTTCCAAGTACGAGAGAAGAAGGGCTCGGGTGCCCCTCGATTTCCAGGAAATTATGAGAACGACGAGGGAAAGTATGTAGAGTTGACTTCACTCCAGCTCGAGGAACTCAAAACGAACAAATCACTGCTTGTCAATCTTCCGGCCGTCTCTCAAGATACATGCGCATTTCCAGATTTCCGCGGCTGCGCCGACGTTCGCGCATATCGTGTGCGATTCTGGCTTGACGGCCTGGCCGTCAAGTCTCCTAGCACCAGCTCTGACAAGATTCTTGTCAAGATCGGGCTCAGTCACCGTGGTGATAGTGTTTTCTATGACACTTCTGACCAGAGGCATGAGTTTGTGCACGATACAATCGATATCTCGTGGTCCTACCGTGTTCCAGCATCGCTAGGCCCTACTACGAGGGAGACAGTGCGCAAGAAGATGCAAGTTGTCGATAGTGGAGATGTGGTGAACTATGCGATTGGGGACGCCGAGGAAAATACTGCGTACGCAGCGCCGAGTCCATTCGCAACCTGGCAGATTTCGTTGAGGGATTTGGATGAGAGGTTGGACTTGGAGACAGTGACAAGGGCAAGGTTTGAGTTTTGCGGGACAAGTAGAGTGTTTAAACAGTAACTCACGTGGCTCATACGGGGCGAGAGCAGTCAGATGGGTGCCTAGTAAACAAGTAAACTGGGACATAACAGCAGTAGAATGTTATTCGGAATACATGAAATTAGCTGCATTTTATGTCATCTTATACACGCTATGCTGATGCATCACATAGATACGGATATTTGAAGTTACCAGCCGTCATCGTTCACAGTCGTAGTCGGGTCGTCAAGGAACATTCCCTGTTCATCGCCCCATGCGGATCACACCGGCGTGGACCAGCTTTTGGATCTTTGAGCGGATACCAGGGTTCTTGAGATGTTCCTGTAGCGCCGCAGGATCATCCTTGGCCTGCTGCAAAATGCTCTGCATGATAGGGTCCTGCAAAATGCTGGTGATCTGGTGAATGGCATTAGCAGATTGCATGTAGACTTGGAGCGTTGTGTACATACCTCTGGGTCTCGCTGGATACGTTCCATTGTTTGCTGCTCGGTCTCGCCCTCCCGCGCCGAGTACTGAGCTTGCAAAGCCTTAGTCTCTTGCTGCTGGATCTCGCGAGCGTTCTTGCCACCCTCATCGTGCTCCATAGCCTCGGCGCAGACGTTGACACACTTGTTGTACTCCTTCATGACAAAGTATGCCTGGGCCTTTCGCAGGTAGGCGCGGATAAACTTGGGGTCAAGCTTGATGGCGTCGTCACAGTCCTGGACAGCCGATGGGAAAGCAAGAAGCTTGATGTAGCAGGCGGCGCGGTTGGAATAACCTCGGGGGTCTTCTGGTGCGCGTTTGATCATCTCGGTGTATGCTTCAATCGCAGCAGGCCAATCAGCCTCCTTGAACTTGGCATTACCGAGCTCCCGAGCCTTCTCCGCCTCTTCAGGGTTGATGTAAGACTCCTTCTCGGCCTTGATCTTAGCCTTCTCTGCCGCTCGGAGCTTAGTGAGGACTTCGGGTGTGCGGTGCTCCGTCTGAGCCTTTTGGTAGAATGTGACGGCGTTTGCGAGGTCGCCCTGCCTCTCGTACGCAGTACCAATACGAGCATATGCCCTGTCACGTGTCAATGTTTGTTTTGGGGACAGATGCTCACCAATCACTTACTTGGCAATGATCTTGAAGTCTGCGTAGATCTCACGACCGTACTCGATGGCCTGTTGGCATGCTTCAATGCAGCCTGAGAAGTCGCCCTTTTCAAACTTGGCAGCACCCAAGTTGGTCAGGTATGCAATGTCCTTGTGTGTCTCCCATGCCTTGGAGTAGCTTTCAATGGCCTCGTCGAATTGGCGCTTCTTGTAGAACTCGGTACCCTTCTTCTTCAGCTCGTCGGCCTGGATCTTGGCTTTCTTTGCTGCCTTCTCCTCCTCTGTCTCTTCGACTTCAGGCTCGGGCTCGGGCTCGGGCTCCTTCTTGGGTTGTGTGGGTGCGGGTCGCGCATCAGGCATCTCGACGTCTCCCTGTGCCTCGGTAGCACCGGCGCCAGCACCGCCCTGCTCTCCTGGCCCGCCAAACTGCATATCAATACCAAGCAGGACGCTCATGACCTGGAGGAAGCGGGGATCCTGCATGAACTCGCCTACCCGGTTGGGGTTGCTCTTCAGCTGCTGCAGCTTCTCCATGAAGGCGGGGTCTGCGAGGAGCGATGCCGTCTTGGGGTTGCCTGCCAGCTTCTGGATCATGTTGGGGTCGTTGAACATGCCACCGAGTCCGCCCGACGGGTCACTGTCCAGGCCGTCTGCCTGCGCCTCCTGCTCGATGGCACGACGGACAGCGGCTAGGCCAGACTTGGCCTGAGCATTGTTGGCGTCGAGCTTGAGAGCCTCGTCGAAGGCGTCTGAGGCTCCGACCAGGTCGCCGGTGCCGTGCAGCGCCGTGCCCTTGCGCCCCCAGCCCTTTGCCCAGTCCGGCTTGATCTCTGTCGTCTTGGTGGCGTCCTGCAGGGCATGCTCCCAGTCCTTCAGCGAGGCATAGGCGCCTGATCGGTTCGAGTACAGGACGTGGTTGGAGGGATCGAGCTCGATTGCCTGGGTGAACTTGTCGCTGTCTCGTGTTAGCATGCGCTGCTGTGGGGTTGTGTTTGGCGCGGCGCGTACATGGACTCTTCGAACTTCTTCTCGGCAAAGAGCTTGTTGCCCTCAGCCTTGAGCGCGTCAGCCATGGTGTGTGAGGTGTAGAGCGTGGGTGGTGTGAATGTCGAGCAGCGTGCAGCGAATTGCAGGCGCAGCGCGGGCAGACGTGTTGCGCAGAAATACGTTCGGCGCTGCAGCTAGAATGTTCGATGCGGAGCTCTGGCGGGAGAGAAGAAGCCTGTGCGCCTAGAGCTGAAGGGCGTCATCCCACCATGATTACCACATTCGTGCCCCAGGGGAACATTGATCTCGAGAACCGTTGGTAAGTGAGATTCTGCTTTCGCTCGTGATGCTCCAGCCCAACGTCCGTGACTTGATGTCCCTGCTAAGCTAGGGTGTGCTTCATCGAGCTTGCATGGCTCGGATCATGCTGCTCGACTCTACTGGCATTATATCTTGCAAAGCCCTCAATTCAAATTCAAGTCTGACAATCAAGGCATAGCTCTTACGCATAGCTCTTACTCTTCGGAATTTGTCGTTGCACTCCAGCGAATCTCGTGGCTGTGGACTTGAACCTTCAAAGCAACGTCACCACGAAAACGCCCATCATGGCTCTCGCTCGCCAGGCCGTGTGGAACGCACAAGTCGCCCAGAGTGCATGCACCGACAAGATCATTGTGCAAAACCTTGCAGTTACCGTGAATGCTGGCACAGACGTCTGGGGCCGTAAGAAGAAACAACGAGCACTCATCACTGTCACTGTGACGCTGGGAAACAACTTCAGTTCTGCGTCATCAACCGACACCGTTGATGAAAGCACCATTCATTATGGCACACTCAGCAAAGCGATCCAGGCGCGCATTCAGGACGACAGCCTCAACTGGATGAGCACCGCAGACCTGTCGATTTCAATAGCTGGAATTGTCCGCACAGCCGCTGGCTCTGCACCCATCTTTGCCATAGAAACAGACGTATGCTACCTGAAAGGCAGTATGTTTGGTGATGGCGCTGGACACAGGACGTCCATCATCACCCAGTCGGGCGTGTACTCAAACGTACTATATCTACAGAACGTTCGCATACCATGCTTGATCGGCGTAAACTCCAACGAACGGCTGCAAAAGCAGCCAGTCGTTGTCAACCTGTGGGTCGATTGTGTCCCTGCGTCTCGTGTTGACGACTATGCGGCTCTGGAGACTGCACTGGTCCAGGTATGTCCGGCTCAACCTGCCGCTGTTACGCTGTTGACATGTCCTAGATTGTTTCCGCTACTTCATACGAAACCCTCGAGAGTCTACTGGCTTTTGTGGTGCAAGAACTCCGACTGAAGTTCTTCATCAAGGACGAAGACCAGGGTGCTTGGATTCGTCTCAGGATGGAGAAGCCCATGGCAGTACCGTTTGCGGACGCCCCTGCTGTCGAAGTTACACGCCCAGTAGGACCCGTCTGACACGTTGTCGAGCGGCGGTAGGATGATTGGTGAACAAAGAGTCGACTACACTCACGGGGCTATCTCCTCCCCAAACCCAGTCGGGAGTCGGGAAGTGTTCCCTTAGATGGGTTGTGGCTCGTGCCGTTAGTTCCTGCATAGGCGAGCGTTCTACAGCAATAAAGGTTGAGCTAGACGATATCGAAACAGTGTTTTTACAAAAAGTGGCTACCTGTGTCTACAAACACAGATGATTACAAGATCGCCCAGTAATTACCAGCGAGAACACGTCTGGTCGATCAAAATGTCTCCTAGAGAAATCTCTCCAACCTCAGGCAACTGGCACACAAGTAATTCGCGGTCTCATACCAACGACGTGACTCGGAGTACGAGAGTTGTCGAGGATACCCGGCTGTGTCAGTAGATCCCCCACGTGGTCCGAGTCCCGTAGGCTTGAACGAGCAACGCCACTTCCACCGCTTTTTCCCGACACAAACACACCTGCAACCTGCAATCTCTGCAGAATCCAGGTTAGGACGTGCCGAGCAAACCCACCTTTTCCCCGTGGAGGGCATGTTGCATCCTTCGTCGCCACCCTCCATAATTAAGCCTGCCAAAGGACCAGTCTGGGGCACTTGTTGGGGGAACTGTCGGAATGTCGTTGGGTGCACTAGTCCAGCCATGCAGCTGTCGCCCAAGCCTTAGCCCCCGGCTGGCGACGAGGGGCTTTCGAAAATTTTGGCCATAGCTCCCAGCGCAACCACGCTCAACAATAGTGCCATGGTGGCTGCACAGAAGCGGCCGCGGCTTCAATTGCTCCAGGGGTCATAGTGTGACTACCGTCGGGCCTCCACCAGGTCATTGTGAAGATTCTGTACAACGTTGTCATAGAACACGACGAATACAGCGCTGCGACGTGGAAGACAGGGGAAGAGGGGTCAGAGCAGCACTGACGCAAGTGCCGCCCTCGACCTCAACCTCAGAACGGGGCCTCCGTGAACAGCAATGATGGCTGAGAGGCGTCGTGCTAGGGAAAACAGGGTCGTATAAAGCTTGCTGATCCTCGAGAGGTGACACGCCAATCCTCTACACTTTTCAAGGAACCCGCTTGAGACTGCTACCCTCAGCTCTATCGCCGTTGCTAGGTCGAGAACGTGCCTCGACTTCGTGCCCCACTCCATCTATTGCTCTGGTCCGTGCCAGGTAGCCATTGCCTTTAAGCAACTGACCGCCTCGCCGCCCCATTTACTCCTGTCAACCATTCACTCTCTCCTCACACAGAGTGTCTTTTCCTTCCACACACCACACACACATACACAATGGCTTCCCGTGGTCTCCCTTCGCACTTGAAGCCCTCTGCCGCCGAGGGCGGTGAGGGTGGCTTCTCGCCACGCCATCACGGCAAGACACAGTCCCACGTTGTAAGTTACTGTTTGATCTCTGCCCCCGTAGCAGTTCAGTTCCCTGCTTCAATTCCACTTCCATCTGCACCATGCTACGACGACGAGGCGCTATCTGCAAGCACTCTACAGCATAGATTGCCTTTTCGTCTGGAACCACTTGACGCCTTCTACGCCGTAGAGCCAAAGCTCCAGACGCAGACAAGACACGAGAAGTCGACACTAAAGGCACACCTCGATAGTTGCTAGTCAGGAAGTGTACGCCACTCTTGACAGCATTACCCATAAAGTTGCTAGCAGTCTAGTGCCCACCCACGTCGCTCAGCGTGGGCTGTTGCAGAGCTGTCGGTCAACCGCACCAGCACACCCAGATCACTCAGCTGTCCCCAATGCAGGACTGAAAATTTCACCTATCGTCAGATTTGCTAACGCAAGCAATTATAGGCCTTCGAGAACACATCCACCAATGTTGCTGCTTCGCAAATGCGCAACGCTCTGAACAAACTCGCCGATGGCGTCACCGACCCCGCAGAGAAGAAGGTGAGCATCTTCCACGCGTCCCCACTCGGCCGTCCTCTCGTGTCAACAACTGGCATGCGGCAAGTTGCGGCACAAGTCACCTGTTGCATGCCACGAGCTTTCCGAGAAGATGGCTGGTGGTTCAAGTTACAGAGCGTATGCTGACCTATGCAGTACTTCGAGACAGAGATGGACAACTTCTTCGCCCTGTTCCGACGATACCTGAACGATAAGGCCAAGGGCAACGCCATCGACTGGAACCGCATCGCGCCCCCGAAGAAGGAGCAGGTGGTCAACTACAACGACCTCGCCAACTCCGAGGCGGTCGAGTACCTCAACAAGCTGGCGGTTGTCAAGCTCAACGGTGGTCTCGGTACATCGATGGGTTGCGTTGGTCCCAAGTCTGTTATTGAGGTCCGCGACGGCATGTCGTTCCTTGACTTGTCGGTGCGCCAGATCGAGTACCTCAACCGCACATACGACGTCAACGTTCCCTTCGTCCTCATGAACTCGTTCAACACGGACAACGACACTGCTAGCATCATCAAGAAGTACGAGGGCCACAACATCGATATCCTCACCTTCAACCAGTCGAAATACCCTCGTATTCTGAAGGACTCGCTTCTGCCTGCCCCCAAGTCCAGGGAGTCTGACATTGCCAACTGGTACCCTCCCGGTCACGGTGACGTTTTCGAATCTTTGTACAACACTGGTATGCTCGACAAGCTTATCGAGCGTGGCATTGAGACTATTTTCCTTTCCAACGCTGACAACTTGGGTGCCGTTGTCGACCTCCGCATTCTGCAGCACATGGTTGACTCCAAGGCTGAGTACATCATGGAGTTGACCGACAAGACTAAGGCCGACGTCAAGGGTGGTACGATCATCGACTACGAGGGCTCAGTTCGTCTTCTCGAAATCGCACAGGTTCCTAAGGAGCACGTCAACGAGTTCAAGTCGATCAAGAAGTTCAAGTACTTCAACACCAACAACATCTGGATGGACGTCAAGGCCGTCAAGCGCGTCGTCGAGCAGAACGAGCTTGCTATGGAGATCATTCCCAACGGCAAATCTATCCCTGCCGACAAGAAGGGCGAGGCCGACATCTCTGTCCTCCAGCTCGAGACCGCTGTTGGTGCCGCCATCAAGCACTTCAAGGGCGCCCACGGCGTCAACGTTCCCAGGAAGCGATTCTTGCCCGTCAAGACCTGCTCTGACCTCATGCTTGTCAAGTCGGATCTGTACACCCTGCAGCACGGTCAGCTCGTCATTGACCCCAACCGCTTCGGTCCCGCTCCTCTCATCAAGCTTGGCAGCGACTTCAAGAAGGTCTCCAGTTTCCAGAACCGCATCCCTTCGATTCCCAAGATCGTTGAGCTTGACCACTTGACCATCACTGGTCCCGTCAACCTTGGTCGCGGCGTCACACTCAAGGGCACTGTTATCATAGTTGCCACAGAAGGCTCCACAATTGACATTCCCCCGGGTTCCATCCTTGAGAATGTCGTGGTCCAGGGTTCTCTGAGGCTGCTTGAGCACTAGATGGGGTTTCATGGCGTCTTTGCTGTTTATAGTAGATTTACGATGACATAGGTCTTGCTGGTAGCGACTGTTCACCACGGCTAGCACGCGTGTTTGTAGCTTAGCCAAGCCCTTCCAGGCGCCGAGGACGTAACGATGCACGCCTCGCACGCTTTACGGATTATAATAATCAAAAAGTTGCATCTCTCAATTTAGGCATGAGTCAATAGTGTTTGATGTTTGCCTGACTGCGGCCTAATGGCCACACATGCTCAGCCCGATGATGTCAGCTGTCCAAGCTCCAGCTGCCTCCAGCCATGCGCGTCGCACGAACAGCGCATGCTGAAGCCTCGCAGCAGAGACACAGCCCAAGCCAGTCAGCTGCCTTGCGCATGGCGCTCGCTCTTGCTAATATAGGCGTTGAGCCGCCCGGTTTGACTCTGGCATCGTGCTGCGTCTGAAGTTCCTTGCGCAACACATCTTGTCTCGTTCGCACTTCACAACTTGGGTAACCCGGCGGGGCAAGGTCGGACATTGACCGCAGCTTGTGCAGGTATTGGTACCCAACAAATCAGGTGAGCGCATATACCTACATGGTGGTGTCCACCATCGAAGGTGTCGACAAGCACGAATGGGCGAAATGGCCGCGGACTCGCACGAAAGTACGGCGCCGCCGCCAGCTGAGAAGGCAGCAAACGATGAAGCAGCTCAACGCGAAGCCTACGATTACTGGGGTTATTTGCTGAAGCCAGACAAATGCGGAACACCGAAACTGGACCGCCTACTCAGGGGAATAGCAGATGTCATTGTGAGTTGCAGTACTGCATGTAGAGAAGAGGATAGATACAGGGCTGACACATGTCGCGCAGAGCAAGAAGTTCGAACCCAGCGAGTCCCCAGACCTCACGCCGTCACAGATGGCAGCTTGGTACCGTGCGGTGGGCGGCAACTACGACGTCCTCTTCACTGAAACGACCCCCTCTTCAGTCGCCTTCATCTATCGTTCCTTGGGTGCATACCACAGCCTGCAACCATCACCCAACGACGACGGGTACTCGTCGCCTACGATCCCCGCGTTGAAGAAGCAGGGCTTTGTGACATGGCAGACAATACAGTTGCTTCTTGGGCCACAGGAGCATGTGCCTTTCCTGCAAAAGTCGGTGGAGCAGTTCGATGTCATCGACGAGGAGACCAAAGAAGTCTTTCTCAAGATGCTGCCAAGCAGATGCTTCCCAGATAAACCGGACGAGGCAATGGAGGAGTGGTACGAGGGCGTTGCTGCCAGACTTAGAAAAGAGGCAGAAGCCGAGGCCAACGGGACAAGCGTGGAAGACGAACCGAGAAGCTCTGCTGAGTATTCAGGGGACGGGTCTTCTGCAGATGAGAAGACGGGCGCTTTCAAGTACTTTGAAGATCCCATGTATCGAAAAGCCAGGCTCAGGCCAGCGTTTATGCGACACGTATCGAAAGAGCAGGCACGTGCCGGCAATGACCACGGGCCGGTATCGAGAGTAAGGCATATGCTCAATCCATTCAGTAGACGGCGAAGCCTTCCACCAGGTCGATACGATGACGACGGCTATTCAGACGAAGATGCTACTCCAATTGCACCGAACCCACCATCAACCCAGCGCTATCCATCTCACAAACGTCCCAACCCGCCACGACGTGACAGTTCGCTGCCTAGCACAGATTCCGGGTCAGATTCTGAGAAGCCACCATCGAGACGTCGTACGCCTGTCCTCCGTCATAGAAGATCGCACGAGCCCCCCACATCACCAAGGGAGTACTTCCCAACCTATCACGAGCAGTACCGTCCTTCCCCCCAACGCTTGTCAAGTGAGCGACCGGAGATTCGCGCCCCAAGTGCACCAACACCTCAGCCTGTGTATGGGCCTACCAAGTCGCCTCTGTTCGCCACACATGTCGCACAGCTTCAGGCGCGCAACTACTACGACCGACCCGCTCTGCCAGCCCGGGCAAGCTACAGACCGATACCAGCGCAGAATGTGAGATACACATCGCAACCGACGCCGGTGAGCCCGCAGCGAGATGTTGATGCAGCCTATGCGCGCGACCAGGACCGCTACAGCCATCGCAACCGAGACTCGTACGATGCAAGTGGTGACAGCAACCGCAGCAGCCATTACTCGCACCGTCGTAGGTCGACGGAAGACGCCATGTATCCAAGAGAGAGGGTGGAGCGCGACCGCGATGTGGCCAGGACGCGCAGTCACGACAGAGTGCGAGATGAGTGGGATGAAGAAGATGGAGACAGGAGTCGAGACAAGAGAGGAGGTTACGACAGGTCAAGAGAGCATAGTCGTGAGCGAGAGCGAGAGCGAGAGCGAGACAGACAGCGGGACAGAGAGAGAGGAGCGCACAGGTATGTCAGTGGAGTGCAGGGGGGTGTCAGTGGGCGAAGGTATCCCGTGGTGTCTACGGATCCTTACTGAAGCGTACTAGGGTGGGTAGCCGGCTTGTGAGGTTGTTGAAGGAGTTTTGAATGTGCAACGAGGCTGAGCAGTGTAGACGTAATGGCAGCAGGGCATGGAGGTTGTGGCGGATGATCTGGAACAGGCGTGGGAGAGTAGCGTGCACGTGTGGCGCAGCCTATGAAGTACTACTTGCACTTTGAGGTATGTTTGATGCATGGAGAAGGTTCAGCGTGCGAGGGGACGTGGCACGAATGACGAATAATGATATTACGATAGAAGCAAGCATGATTGTAAAAAACGTCACACGAGGGGGTTGCAGCCGTGTCGAGTTGGGTGTTGAAGCGCGGAGGCAGTGGAGGTTCAAGATGAGGATTTGCAGCACGGTTCGGCGTGATGACGAGAATATAATATACAAGCCTCGTAGCCAACATGTTGACTGCACCGGTCTCTCTGGGTGCTCTGGGAGTCGGTGCACTACCCCACAAACACCGGACGAGCAACGGTGTGCAGCAGCGAGCAGCAGCGAGCAGCCAACCACGAGGATACAAGTAGGCGAGTGCAGGGCGGTTGTTACGCGGCCACATGGGGTGGAGGGAGTCGCGTACTAGGCTGGACCCTGGCGAGAGCGTCGGGGGGCAGAAGGAGCGACGCAGCGACCGCAGCGGAATCGCCGAGGCAGTGTTTCCATGTGTGGGAGGTCACAGGTTACAGGTTACTATACTATGGTAGAGGTGCAGCAGAGAGGACACGGTGTTGTGAACATGAACTAACATGGACGCAAAAAAGAGAAGCAGCGGGTGGAAATTGGCATGTCAAATAGTTTTCAGCACCTGTGCATCTGTGCAAGTGTGGCAGTGCAGTTATGGCTGGGCTGGTTGGTAGGGAGTGGGGACGGCAAGCAGGGGCATGTCATCGGCCGGCGCTGGAGCTAAGTAAACACCTCATCCCAGCTCCTGAGTGCCAGTGTGTCCCGCATCCTTTGACCAGCACGCTCCCCTCTTTCTTGTCCCCCCTCTCTCTCTCTCTCTCTCTCTTCTCTCGGCACACTGTCTGCAAGCTCCATTCTTTCTGTCTGCACCTGCTGTGTCTGATCTCACTGTATCATTAATCAACCTCACCACCTGTCGCTCAATTGGCTTGCAGTGAGTAGCTGCGCATTCGGCTAGATTCATGATAGCTGCGGCCGTGTACCCGGGCTAATTCACAAGCAAGCAGGTTTGCGCCGCTTCGCGCAGCTTCCCCCAACTTGACGCAGCTTCACCACGCACCCCGTCTCTCGACTGCGAGCCAGCTACTGTCGCTACTCCTGCTCTGCATGCGCACGTGAACAGCAGCGCAGCGCCTTGAACCATGGCCCTCAACGGCACCGCCGCGCATGCCTCTGAGCTGAAGCAGCAGGGCGCCCTCGACGCTGCCCGCGACGCCCATTCCCGTGTCACCGCCGAGGCCGCAGAGCAGAGCGTCGTCGAGCAGGCGCGCCAGGGCGGCAGCGCGGCCTTCCAGTTCGACCCAGACGCCAGCCCCGAGCAGAAGCGCGCCCAGGCCAGAGCCCGCGTGCCTGCTGGCTTCCACCACGAGCGCAACCACAACGCAACCGCCCTCGTCTCCGACGCCGACGACACGGGCGCCGCTCCCAAGTACGACCTCCCCCCGCCCACCAAAGCCGGCGCCGTCGACCCGCCCGAGTCTCCTGCTGCCAACGGCCACGCGCCCGAGCCCGACGAGGATGCCCGTTGGGACCGCGTTGGCTGGGCCCCGCGCTTTGGCATGCCCGGCTCCGAGGACAAGGACCAGGACGAGGGCACCATGCTCGACCACCAGACGTACCTCGAGGGCCAGCTCGACGACAAGTTCTTCGGCGACTGGTACCACAACACGGGCGTCATCATCTTCGCCTGTCTGAGCTCCTGGGTCGTCGCAACCCTGGGTGGAGGCCTGGGCTGGGTCATGATCATCATGGCCATCTGCGGCACCTACTACCGCACTTCGATCCGCCGCGTCCGCAGAAACGCCCGCGACGACCTCAACCGCGAAATGGCAAAAAACAAGCTCGAGACGGACACGGAGAGCCTCGAGTGGATCAACAGCTTCCTCGTCAAGTTCTGGCCCATCTACGCCCCCGTTCTCTGCGACACCATTGTCGGCTCCGTCGACCAGGTCCTCTCCACATCCACCCCCGCCTTTCTCGACAGCCTGAAGATGAAGACATTCGTCCTGGGCACAAAGCCGCCGCGTCTGGAGCACGTCAAGACTCACCCCAAGACGCAGGATGACATTGTACTCATGGACTGGAAATTCAGCTTTACTCCCAACGATACCATGGATCTCACCGCTCGTCAGGTCAAGAACAAGATCAACCCCAAGATCGTCCTCGAGATCCGCATCGGCAAAGGCCTCGTCAGTAAGGGCTTGGACGTGATTGTCGAGGATATGGCCTTCTCCGGCTTGATGCGCCTGAAGTTCAAGCTCCAACTCCCGTTCCCCCACATCGAGAAGGTCGAGATGTCCTTTTTGGAACGACCGACGATCGATTATGTCTGCAAGCCCCTGGGTGGCGAGACTTTTGGTTTCGACATCAACTTCATCCCTGGTCTGGAGACCTTCATCATGGAGCAGATCCATGCCAACCTGGGTCCTATGATGTACGATCCGAACGTGTTCCCTATCGAGATCGCCAAAATGCTTGCAGGCAACCCTGTCGACCAAGCCATTGGTGTGCTGCAAATCACTTTCCACGGAGCCCAGGGCCTCAAGAACCCCGACAAGTTCTCCGGCACTCCAGATCCGTACGCTACTGTCTCCATCAATAACAGGAACATGCTTGCACGTACAAAGACTGTTCACGAGAGCGCCAATCCTCGCTGGAATGAGACTGTAAACATCATTGTCACTTCTTTGAAGGATGCGCTTACAATCAACCTCTTCGACTACAACGATATTCGTAAGGACAAGGAGCTGGGGACAGCCACGTTTGCTCTTGAGCAGCTAGAGACTGATTCTGACCATGAGAATCTGCACCTTGAGATTATGTCAGGTGGCCGACAGCGTGGTCTTCTCCAGGCCGACGTCCGCTTCTTCCCTGTACTCGAAGGCACCACACTGCAAGACGGCACCAAGGAACCACCGCCAGAGTCACGCACAGGTATCATCAAGTTCACTGTCGAGCAAGCCAAGGATCTTGACGGCACCAAGAGCATGATCGGCCAGCTCAGCCCATACGCAGTGTTGCTTCTCAACGGCCGCGAAGTTCACAAGTCTCGTACCATGAAGCGAACCAACATTCCCATCTGGCCTGACGCAACCAAGGAGATGCTCATCACGGACCGCAAGAAGACGAAGCTCGGGCTGGTGATCAAGGACGATCGCGATTTGGCTGCCGATCCCATCCTTGGAACTTACCAGATCACCCTCGATGACATGTTGGACCTGATGTCAAAGGGCCATGAGTGGTACAATCTAGCTGGCGCCCAGACTGGCCGTGCTAAGATGAGGCTCGAGTGGAAGCCTGTAGCACTCAAAGGCTCCTTATCGTCTGGCGGATATCTTACACCTATTGGAGTGATGAGACTCCACTTTCAGAGTGCTCGCGACTTGCGAAACCTCGAAACCATGGGCAAGTCTGATCCCTATGTTCGCGTTCTGCTCTCTGGTGTCGAGAAGGGTCGCACTGTCACTTTCAAGAACAATTTAAATCCCGACTGGGACGAAGTTGTCTACATCCCGATTCATACCGTACGTGAGAAGCTGACGCTTGAGGTCATGGACGAAGAGAAGCTGGGTAAGGACCGCTCGTTGGGACATGTCGAGCTCTCCGCCGGCGACTATGTCCAACAGGACGACAACGGCGAGTATCTCGTGCACGAGCAGAAACAAATTACACCCGGACCGCTGCGTATGTCGGGAACCTCGGCACACAAGGGCACACTCAACTATACCTGCTCATTCTACCCCACTATCCCTACCTGGGATCCAGAAGAGGATGTAGAAGAAACCGAGGAGACGGCGTCTAACAGATTGTCACGTTCGGAGAGCATCCGGACCGCAGGATCCAAGGCACCCGCATCCACTCATGCGCGAACCGTATCGGGCACATCGCAGCTTGTTAGATCCGAGACGGCGGGGACGATCCCCTCCTTGACACCCAGCAGCTCTCACCGGGATAGCGCTGCCGATCTGGCGAAACAGCTCGAAAGGAATGAAGGTCAACAGGACGAACCAATTCCTGAAAAGCACGTCGTAGAGAAGCTGCGTCTTAACGTCGAGGACCTCCAGCAATATGGTAAGCTGCGCCGCGAAAAGAGGAGTACGGAGAAGTACGGTTGGTTAAGTTGGTATCCCCAGCTTACAGCTTTACATTCCATATTCTTAGATTCTTTTCTGAAGATTTGCTAACAGTGTGCAGAATCGGGTCTTCTTGTGTTCAAACTCATTGATGGCGAATTTGCTGAGACTGGCGGCTATGTTGATGTCCTTATGGATGACATGGCATACCCGAGCTATTCGAGTGCGAAGATAAAGAGCCGCCACATGACTTTTGGCGAAGTGGGAGACACAATGGTCCGCGAGCTCGATTTCTCCAAGATCACTCTGCGTATCATCGAACACATTGACAAGGACGGCGATGGTGATGAGGATCATGTCATTGCCAAGCTTACAGGCAACACCATTGACACCTTACGAAGATGTCTATACACTCCTACTCAACTAATCCTCAAGGACAAGCACGGTAAGGAGAGCAAGATCACCGTCAGTCTCAAATATCTCCCAGTTAAGATGCGACTGGATCCCAGCGAATCCTTCAACAACCAAGGTACACTCCGTGTTGATGTTCTTGACGCGGCTGATCTACCTGCTGCTGATCGCAATGGGTTTTCAGACCCTTACTGCAAGTTTTTCCTCAACGACAAAGAAGTCTACAAGACGAAAACACAGAAGAAGACTTTGCATCCAGCTTGGAACGAGTATTTTGAGGTTCCGGTACGCAGTCGGACGGGAGCTGACTTCGTCGTCAACGTGTACGACTGGGACTTTGGAGATAAAGCAGATTTCTTGGGCAAGTCTGCTATCAACCTGGAAATTCTCGAACCTTTCCAGCAGCAAGAAGTCACCCTTGGCCTGGATGGCAAGTCGGGAGCGATCCGGCTTAGGATGCTTTTCAAGCCAGACTATGTTGTGCGTTCCCGTCAGGGCTCGAGCACATTTTCTGGCACGTTCGCCGTACCTGGCAAGGTCATCGGCGCACCCGTCAAGGGTGTGGGAAAGGGAGCGGCCTTTGTTGGCGGCAATGTAGTGCGCGCAGGAACATTCCTCGGCCGTGGCTTCAAGCGCAGAAAGTCTCGCGGCGCGAACGGCGACGAAGATTTCGAGAGTCCAGATGCGGCAGACAGACCTAGCATGGATGTTCCTGTCGTCTCTGTAGAAGGCCAGACTCCCGAGCCAACAACACCAAACAGAAATACGTCCGAGCACAACCGCCACCGAAGCTGGGGCGCACAAAGCTTTGCCAGCCGCCTCGGCGACTCAGCAGCACCTGGCGGCGGTGAGCAGGGAACCGCCAACATCTCCATCTTGGGCGCAGACGGATTCCCACCTGGCACCAACATCCGCGTTTTTGTGCACCACGGTAAGAAGGATGTGCACAAGACTGATCACATCAAGACCGCCACGGGGTCCGTCGAGTTCGAAAACGAGTCTTTCAAGGTGCCATGCACAGCCGACACTTTCTTCAAGATCACCGTCAAGGATCATAGCACGTTCGGTCGTGACGACGAGCTTGGCGAGGCGCAGTTCACCATCGATGACTCAGGCTCTGGCTCGGAGAAGAATGTCGGTGTCGGGAAAGGCATGGTCGTTATTCGCAGCAGCTTCACCCCAAGCGATGCCGTAAGCCAGGTCGGTAGTGTTAGCCCGAGAGTGTCAAGTGGGAGACGCGGGTTGTTGAGCAGAGGAAAGGATAGGAGTCCTGCGCCGCCTGGTTAGAAAGCCGGCACGCACTTGATGAGGAGGGAGGCGTATGGGGGTCGTTCGCTCTGTTGCGTGGGTGGGAGCTGCATATGATGAGAAGCCAAAAGAGTGAAAAAGATCCTGGTGCGGTGGTTGTAATGGCCGGTCTGGCGCAGCGTAGTTGCACCCTATTGATTCCTACTTCGATCCGAAAACCCTAGGTGCATTTGGGTTTTCCCTCACAGGAGGGTGTTCTATACCAGTTTATTCTTAGTTCAATCAATTCATCACAAACATGTGGTTTCATGCTATCGTATCGTTCAACAGAAGCATATCTCAGTTTCCATACATGGTTCTACGCAGTCAACTTCAAAAACCCAGCTCGCTGCACAAGTGCATCCTCCTTGATCATCTCGGCAGCTCCTTCCCCTACCCCATATGCCACCATCTGTGTGTGTCCGTTATTCAACCGCGGTATTGAACTCACGTCTGCTACGCGCAGACCCTGCACGCCGCGCACTTTCAACCGCGAGTCTAGCACCGCGTTTGCGTCGCCGTCTCTGCCCATGGCGCAGGTGCTGGAGGGGTGGTAGCCTGTGACATGTCAGTATAGAACAAAACGAAATTCAGGAGACTTACAAGTAGTAGCATGCTGCCTAACATGAGGCTCCCAGTCCTCTCTCGTGGTATTTTTATGATGCGTCAATTCAGCTGGCCAACTCCCCTTGATAACATCCTTTGTTCCTTTCCCGCCCATGACCATCTCATTCGCAAACCGGCACGCTTCAGTCATGACGAGCATGTCCAGCGGGTCGGCGAGGTAATTGTGATCGACGACGGGGTTATCCTTGGGGTCAGCCGATTTCAACGTCACGGAGCCGCGGGAACGCTGGTTGAACAGTAAATTGCACATTGCAAACGTGTGCTTGCCGTCAATGGGGAAATCGTCGTACTGTTTTGGACCGCCGTAGAGTTCTGTGTTCCAGAACTCCATGTTGGGTTGGTTGGGAAGCAGGCCCATTGGATCGCGGCCTTGTTCGCGCGGTGCGTTGGTCCAGAGATCGGAGTCGGAGAGGCGGTCGTCGAGGCGTGCGTAGCCGAAGATACCGAAGGGGAAGGTGGAGAGAAGACCGGATTTCTTCTCTTGGTAGAGTTGGTAGGTGGAGGCGATGGCGTTGTTGTGGTAGGCGAGGTGGTCGTTTGTGAGGTTTGGTTCCGAGACTTCGTAGAAGACGAAGACGAGCTGGTAGAAGGTGATCAGTAAAAGTTTGGAATGAATGGTGAGGATTGGATAGGTAGTACTTACGCAGTGGTCTTGGAGGTTTTGGCCCACGCCGGGTAAGTCGACAACGCACTCGATGTTGTGTTTCTCGAGCTGCTCCTTTGGACCGAGACCCGAGCGCATTAGGATTGTAGGGCTGCAGTATGCACCGGCTGTGACGATTATTTCTTTCTTCGCTTGGTACTCAATCTTCTTGCCAGATTTCGAAATGGTGGCAACGCCTGTCGCGGTGGGTTCGCCGGATTGATTGTGGGACAGTATGACCTTATCTACGACGACTTCGGTCTTGATAGTGATGTTTTCTCGCTTGTAGCCTTTGGTGATGAAGTCTGCCGCTGTGGTGCGGATGCCCTGGTGCACAGTACGTGGTACGTCACCACAACCATGAGGCGTCTCACCAGTTGAAAACATGTCGGGATGGTAAGGAAGCCCGACGTCCATCATGCTCTCTTTGACACGCTCTGAAATGGGTGCAAGATCGTGAGGTTCGGTATGCAGAGGACCAGAAGTGCCATGGACAGACTTGTCGGCTTTGTGCCAGTCCTTCTCGTGAAAGGTTTCTGCCTACTGCGGTCAATTCTGTTCAACAAGTTCGAACTTCTGGATGCCTACCTTCGCCATGTGTTCAAACATCTTGTCTCCAGTCCACTCATCCATTCCCCAATCATCATAGTCTTGCTTCGTACCTCGAATACACAATGTTCCGTTGACACCACTGGATCCGCCCAGGAAGCGTCCACGGCTGACTTTTACTTGTCTGCTGTCAACACTCTCCATCGGCTCGGTCACGATGTTCCAGTCTGTCTCGCTATCGAAATTCTTACTCCATCTAGCCAAAAGTGAGCAAATGTCCGTGCTATGAGGTTGTAGTGCACTCACCCTCCCGCCATGTGCACATTCTCAAGGTCAGCATTGTCGGGTCCGGCTTCCAGAACGAGGATTTTGGCATCGATGTCTTCGGCGAGACGGCCTGCGATTACACAGCCTGACGTTCCACCACTAGATATGCATGAGTAGGCTTTATGATGTGAAACACCCCAAGACTGTACACATACCCGCAGATGATGTAGTCGTAGATTTCTGCCGGGTCCACAGAGTCAACACGTTCGAGCGACATGATTGATGCAATGATGTGATAGTGACAACAATCCACTGAGGTGTTGTTTCGTAAACGATACCGTCCCAGGCAGGTCTTTATGCAATGCAGGAGTCCAGCTCCGTCTTGCACGGAACCTGTCCGCACTCCTTCCGCAGTAAACTATCCTAGTGCCCGAGTAGCACATGGAGATCAAACGAGCTCATGCTGCTATCCCACGTTGAGCTTAGATGAGGGCTAGGCGGTATCCCATACCTACTCCATGTTTGGCCGATGTGAGCTGCGCAGTGATAGTCTGTAGAGTAGGAGATGGGGAATAGGATTAAATCGCGACATTGCGGCTGGATGCACCAACTCCACTACTTCCAAAAACACAATGCGTCTTGAAGTGGAAGAACAGCATCCTTGTCAATACACATCGACTGGCTTGACGGACTGGCGTACCATCTAGGTATCCGGTACTTGCGTGGCTTTGCGCTGGTGGCTAAACTAGCGTTGGAGTACTCGTGAAGGATGCCCCGCATGGATGTTTGAAATGCGGGGTCCCCAGATCCGAGAATAACGTAGGATAAGAACGCGGCTTTTCGATATTTATGAAGCTAAAATGAGTCTTTTTCAAGCACGGAATTAATGTCTCTTTAGCGTGACGTCTATGAGCGCGTATCATGCTCTAGCTTTCCATGCAGCAAGAGTGTCTACTAATTCACCAACGTCTCCAGCGAAGCCTCGCGCAGCGAATAAGCACTACTCAGAAGCATATAGATGGGTTCATCAACACTGGCAAGACGTGGAAAAAAACACATCTCTGAAACCCCTGATATCCCATCAATATCCTCACACCCCACTAATGTAATCCAACAACCCCTTCAACGTGCCATTCTCAACCCTACATCCCTCGCCTTCCCTCAGCGCACGCCTATACCCCTGGCTCAACCAAAGCCTGATCATCTCCGGATCCAGGTTACGAAAGTTCTGCTGCGAGATCATCACGAAAGCTTGTGCGCACAATGTTGTGCTCTCAGACGGACTTGGCGGCGGACGTGTCTTGCAAGTCGAGCATTCCGGATCCGCAGGCATAGGGGTAGTGGGTGCTGCGAGGGAGCTGGGGAGGGTGTCGATGCAGCATGGTGGGGGACCGACTATTAGCGTGGATGGGAGGACGAGCTGGAAGGAGGTTGCGACAAGGGTGGATGAGATGGTATTGTTCTGGTCCAAGGGTGAGATTGTCGGCGATGGGTTGAGTGGCGATGTAGTCGGTAGTGTCGTCGCAACACCGCTGTCCAGTCGCTCTTCGCGCAAATTGAAGTGCTTGGAGATGTCATAGCATGCGAGAGCGTTGGCAGTATCTCGTTCTGCTTTTAGAGCTTCAATCTCCGCCCTCGCGTCTGCTAGCTGTCGTTCCGTCTCTGCCAGTTTCAACTCCAGAGAGGCTACATGGTCCCTTTGTCGTGCGCGATGGCGTCTTTGATTCTCCCGCACACGATTCAAAGTGTGCTCAGCCGAAACGCGAGGTTTGCGCCGCGTCAGGCCGTGGTCAGAAGATGTTGTGGATGTTGGTGAAGTGGTTGCTGATGGTGAGGACGGCATTATCGTAAGCGTCACGTTAATTCTGATCAAAAGCTTTTTATCTCGTGAGAAATCGAGCGAAGCTTCGTAACTAAAGCTGAGGGTGCGAACATATAAAACAACGAAAGGCTGAAGCACGAGAAGTCAGAGATCTTGGCGGTGACATATCGATGAACGTGCAACGTGATAGGATGGTGAGTGCAAGCATGTCGCAGCCTGAGACAAGGAAACGTCGTCAGCAATTGTCTCAAGCCCTGTGTTCATGGGTTCCACGCCGTACAATTCTGCTGAAGGTGTAGAACAAGCTGACTGTGAAAAGCAGGTGTGGGATGACCGTGAAGTCAGGCCTCACACACAAAAGACGAAGCTGGCAGAGCGATAGAGACCAGATGATGACTGGTTAATATAGTATATATTTATGTATTTGCACCATATCTATATCTAAGAAACAAAGCCTCCTTGGCCAAGTGGTAAGGCGTCGCACTTGTAATGCGAAGATCGCTCGTTCGATTCGGGTAGGTGGCATCAAGTTTCTTTTTTTTGCTGGGGTCATGTATCTATCTGACATGCAGCCAATGTTTTTGCACCTCAAAAGTGACCTACCACTGTGCAATGTTGGTTGTGGTTTCCAAAGCTAGTGCTGGAGTGGGCTTTTTCTGGAGAGATAACTCTCCTCGGTCGTATCAATTCAGGTTTCTGTGCTATACGTATCTACATTCGTCTCGTCGTACTCATACTCTTAGCGCCAGGCTCTACATTCAGCTTGACCACCTTCTCTTTCTCTTGGGTCACTTTCGGACCAAGTGTACTGTCTGAGCCAACAGGCGCCTTGTTGTCGCTCGTCCTAACCGAGTTGTCCTGTGTCTGTTCCACTACCTTTGCGACCATTCCCCCGATGAAAGCTACAACCAGAATCAAATCTACAATATGCACCGCCCACCACCAATGTTGGACACCGACTCCGCACGTGCTAAACTCAATGACCCATTCTCCCTTCTCGCCCCTCTCGGTGTCGAACCAGGCGCTTAGAAACCCGGCGTAGCCTGAGAAATCGCCCATCATGCTGCGGAGCGTGATCTCCCTCAGATGCGGTGACTGGTCGATGTGCGTACATTCGCCAGTCTGGGAGATGTCGTAAGGTAAAGTAGGAAAGCGGCGCGCTTTCCACACGTTCTGTTCAGGGACTCTAGGAGGTGGCTCGGGCGCAGTTTCATTGGCGGCGATTGCATCGTCATTGAGCTCTTTGGGAATACTTCCTTCAGTATTGTTCGATGCTTGAGCGGGCCAGTAGGCGTCTCCTTGCGCAATCTCATCCGGGTCACAAAAACTTCCCACACCCGGCTGGCGAATGTAATGCACGACGTCACAACCCTCGTGGTCGTGTCCGTTCACTATCACTCCTCGCCTGCCCATGCCGCCGCCTTCTGCGTCTTTGTTCTCGCTAAGCCCAAATATACTCTCGAGGATGATCTTGCTGCCGTGTCCGGACAGCATGTTTTGCTCTCTAACGCCGTGGCCGCCCTCGAAGAAGTCAAAGTACGGGGAGTCAACGCAAACACCCGGCTCTTTCTCCAAAGGGATATGGGTGAGCAGGATAGTGGCGTGCGTCTTGTCGGTTACCGAGCGCGAGGTGGTGATGATGTGATTCATGAAGTCGTAGGTTTCGGCCTGTATGGAGGCGGTGTAGGCGGGCGTGTCGAGATTCATCGTGTTGAGAACGACGAGGCGTAGGGCTGGTGGCGGGACAGCGTCGGTGTCTGGCTTTGTCGCATTGGATGATGGTGGTAATGTGAACCACATGTCCCAATTGACGCTGCCGAATGCGCGTTCGAAGCGCTCGACGCGTGAATTATCTATATCACCTGCGTAACCAATGTCGTGGTTGCCTGCAATGTTGATGACGCGCTTCTCCCAGGCCTCGTCCGCACCCAGAACCTCTGTTGTGCCTCCCCATGTCTTCTTGCGCTCCTCTTCGGGTCGGTCGTACAGATCGCTCTCGACAAACACGCCCATGGTGTCGTCAGGCACTTTCTCAAGCCCTCGCATGACGGTTCCCCAATACCGACCAGCTCTTGCTTCGAACTCGCCATCAGTGATCCACTGGCTGCCCAGCAAGTCGCCTAAAACACTAACGTGCGTAGGCTCTGTCCACCACCGCAGGCTCCGCACAATGTGGGCCAGATACCAGTCGTTTCCCCAGAGATCGATCGTCTTGCGGTATCCTTCCAGCCAGACACCCAGGTCCGTCACCGTCCCTTTGGACGCCTCGAGCAGGACGTCTCGCACCTCGGGCAGGTCAAAGTTTGCATTGCGCAGGCCGCGTCCAACGTTCTCGAGCGATGGGAAGATGGGCGCATCGGGATCCGGGAGAGATGAATCGCCTTCGAGTTGGGGATCGCCTAGGGCCAGGAGCCGAAAGGGCGCATGCGACAGGCCCTGGGCGTCATTGGGCTGGGGGAATGCGCAGCCGTGGAAGAGGGGGTACAGGTACAGCCATGCTGTGCTAAACAAGGCTACCGGTAGCAGAAGCCCGACAAGGCGAAAGAAAAGGCGCGAGGGCTGCATCTATGCATCGTCACGAGGTCAGGAGGGGAGCATTTGCAGAACCTGGGGCGACGTGGTGCGGACCCCCGAGCATGCGGAAATCAGGGGTCTCGTCTCGACGCTAACGTCTCGAACTTGCATCGTTCAACAAGAACAACAATAACATCACTTGCAATCGGAGAAAAGTTGAAATCTTGCACTTCTTTCCAAAGATACACCAGTTCGTATCGTCATGCTTGCTTCGTCACAACTACCATGCACTATAATCCCTTCTAAGCCAGGCCTTCTAACCAAGCAAGTCACCGAGAGCACCGCCTGGCTTCGATCCTGACTGAGGTGACTGTGCAGCTGGCGTGCTCGGACTTGAGGCAGGAGCACCCCAAAGTCCTTGACTTGTCTTCTGCTTGGCAAGGTCGCCCATCGTGACCTTTTGTGTGGGTGTCTGTGACTTCTTGGGTGCCGCGCCAGCAAGCAGCGATGCAAAGGCATCACCACCGGCCTTCTTGGGGGCACCGCCTCCAATCTTGCCGATGCCGCCGGGAGACTTTACAGAGGGTGTCGAAGCGCTCGACTGAGGAGCCGGCTGAGGCACAGATGTAAAGTAGTTGGGCCCTGCAGCCTGGTATCCTGACGGTCGGGGTGGCTGTGAGAAGCTAGAGCTCATCGAGGAAGTCTGAGCAGGGGGAGACATGATTCGGCTTGCAGATGGTGCTGGAGACACTGTAGCGAAGAGGTCGTTCAAGTTGCTGTTCTGGGCTGCAGACTGTGGTTGCGGTGCGGCGAACTGGGTTGTGGAAGTGATGGTCGACGTCGAAGCTGGAGCAGCAATGCCAAACCCGGCTGGCTTCGCAGCAGGGACCGGTGCCGCCGACTGGAAGTCGTCAAAGTCATCGTCTTCTCCAAAGTCGTTGCTTGCAGCCGCTGCGGGTTGCTTTCCTGAGGAGCTGGCAACCGGTGCAGGCTCGTCGTCCCAGGCCAGCAGATCTACCACAGGCTCGGGTGCCTTGGGCTTCGGCGGCTCTGCCTTCTTGGCCTCTCTCCTGGTCGAGGTCGATGTGGGCTCCTTTCGTCGTGGTGGGCTTGCAACAGTCTCGCCCTCATCGTACTCGTCGTATTCGTCAAATCGCTCGCGCCGTTGCTGTGTGTCGTTGAAGCTAGATTCCTGGCCGCCAAAGCCCCCTCCATCTCCATAGACACCGCCAGAGTGACCGCCGTACTCGGCCTGCTCGCTCCCAAAGCCACCGTAGCGGCTGCCGCCGCCTCCACTGCCGGAGAAACTACCACCCAGACCCATGCCACCCTCGACACCACCAAACTTGTTGCGGTTTGCGCGAGCCTTCTTTCGCTCCGTCCGTATGCGATCGACGTCCCCAAGCAGCTCGGCGAGCTCCTTGGCCCTGTTCCGTACGTTGATGCCCTGATCCTTGCCGTTCTGGTCGATGAAGTGGAATTGCCGCAGCATCTTGAGGAGTGATACGTGAGAGCGTGCGTCGTCGATGACCCGTTCTGAGCCGTTCTTGATCAGGAACTCGAGCAGTTGGAGAGCCTGGAGGGTTAGCGTGGACTGTATAGTGATGTGTAGCCAAGGTACCTTGTAGATCTGCCTCCACTCCTCTGAAGCTTTCTCTGTAAAGCGCTTGTAGATCATGGGCATGATCTCGTTCAACAGTTGGCTGCTGACGTTAGTGGACATGTACTGTGTTGGGTACACGAGGACATACTAGTTGAAGGTCGCATTGGCAATCTCCTGCATCAGCGTTGAGGAGGCACCTGCTTGCGTTAGCCACTGCCGTGCGTGCAGCGAGTTGGCGACATACCCCACGGCTCGTTGTTGGTGGCCTCGCGGACCTTGGCCTCCATCTCTGTGAAGTTCATCACCGCTGGAGTTGCACGTTAGCAATGGCCAGCTGGCGGCATTCCAGGCCGTGGGTACCATTTTGGGCTTTGCGAAACCCGGCCTTGAGGTCGTAGAGCGTGAGGTTGCTCACTTGGTCCTTGAGGCTGTTGAAATCCATAGCGGCGGGTGGTGGGCGCTGCGGTGGTGGTCGACGTGGGTGTTGGTGTGGGCGTGTCGAGTCGAGGGAGGTCAAGCGTGGCAGCCGTTGGGCGCAACTCGGCTCCGGTGCGTCAGAAGCGTGTCTCGACTGTTTTCGGGACGTGGGGCGGTTCGCGAGTAGAGAGAGAGAGATGCGCGCTGTGCACAAAGAGAGAGAGAGAGTTCACGCTCCGTGGCAATGTATGAACGGTGCTTTGCAAGGGAAGGGGTAGTCAGTGGAAGCGTGGTCGGAGTCGTGGGTGTGCAGCACTGCCAAGCGGATCGCCCCGGACGACCATTGGCTGGCCGCTTCAAGACGCAGAGGAGAGCTTCGAGCTCCGTCCCGGTCCAAAGTTTTACGCCCCTGGCCTCGACGACTCCGCCTCTGCACCATCAGCCATTGTACCATAGCCATCCGTCTCCGGCCCATTGTACCATAGCCCATCTCCTGTGCAGCCTGCATTGCCGACCCGCGTGTCCCTGGCCCTCTCCGCAGCCCTTGCCGCCACCGCCTCGTCCGACTGCCGTCTCGCCCATTATCATTATTGCACCGTAGCTAGCTGTGCAGCATCCCACTGACCCTACAGGTAAGAGCGCATCCTGTGCTGGCGCCGTTGTAGCTCTGGCTGGCGCGGCCGCCCTCTCCCAGGCCAGGTCAAGCCAGGCACGCACAGGCTCAGCGCGCGCGCCGCCAGATGCAGATGGACGCAGCAAAGCTCGCTGGAGCTTCACCGCGCGCCTAAGGATGCATGCTAACTGCTTACAGCCCCCCACCACCCCGCGCCCCAC
>JAPEUT010000313.1:0-31957 GCA_027946375.1 Neodidymelliopsis sp. IMI 364377
TATTATTCTATCTAGTTTATTGTTGTGTGTACTTTATTATTCTATCTAGTTTATTGTTGTGTGTACTTTATTATTCTTTGTACTATATTATTCTATCTAGTTTATTACTATCCGATTCTAGTTATTAAATTTTTATATATATCAGATCTGATATATTTATACCATTTTTTTAGCTATTTTAGATAATAAAGCTATAACTTTTGTATAGGTATACTAGAGAATAAAGCTATAAAATTATATAGGTATACTAGAGAATAAAGCTATAACTTTTGTAGAGATCTAAGAGATCTCTTATAAATTATATAAACATCAGATAAGAGATCTCTTATAAATTATATAAACATCAGATAGATCTCTTATAAATTATATAAACATCAGATAAGAGATCGTTACAAAATCTGTTTTAGATATAATATACAAAATCGTTATACAATTTATAGTAGTATAGAATAGAGATATAAATTTTGTATAGATAAAAGATCGTTATAAAATCTGTATAGAGACAGAATATAGTTATATATTTATGAAAGATAATTTATTAGTGAAATATAGCAGAGAATATCCGATTCGAACGGATGTGGTCTTTCAACCAAATAAGTTTCAAGCTTATCACTTTAAACCACTCAGTCAATTCTCTTTTTGGTTTGTAGCAGTCTATGAATAACAATTCTACTAATTAGTAAATAAATGTATGCAAAAATGATTTTATTTTTAAATAAACTTATTAAACAAATGTATCAAATAACGAATGTTAAAAGTGTATTTAATAGTTAACTACTGTAAACCATTTTTATTTTTTCCAAAAGAAATCTATATTTGTAACTATATCGTAAAAATGGATCATAGCTATTTGAGGGTTTTTCCCTAGTAATTTCGAATAGTCGAAATTACGTCGAAAAAAAAAAAAATAAAAGGAAAAATTGTTTACAATAAAAGATAGCTCTATTTCTAGTAAAAGTTACTTATAATACAATACAGCTATTTAATACAATACAACACAGCCATTTAATATCATACAATACAGCTACTTAATACAATACAACACAGCCATTTAATATCATACAACACAGCCACTTAACATAGCACAGTACATCTGGTTACAGATAGTAAACAAATTTTCTTAGTTATACTACTAACTTTTTATTGTTAGTACAAATTTTCTAATTATCAGTAGAAATTTTCTTATTAGTAATACAATATTCTATTAACAGAAAGCAAAATATGGTTTTCATTGTTACAATACAAGTGGTACAATACTGTATTAATCAAAAAAAAGATAAATATTGTTTTCATCCTTACAGTAGAAGTGCGTACAAGACTCGAACTTGTAAAAACATGTCCGTAGCATGTCATTATACCAATTTAACTAACGCACCTTATTGATTCCTCAACGAATTGAACGTCGATCACATCCTTATCAAAAATGCGCTTTACCTATTAAGCTAAGGAACCTTAAGTATATATACTAGTTAACAATTAAAACGATTAAAAGATTAAAGTAAAACTATAATAAAAGATTAAAAAAAAAAGAATAGTAAGTCATACAGTATTTAGAACATTATCTTATACCAAGAGCATCCAGACTTGAACTGGAAATTTGAAGTTTGAAGCTTCCTATTTTACCAATTAAACTATACTCTTTTTACTATTACTAATAACACCGTATCTAAGATTGAACTGTATTTTTACTAAGATGCTTACAATTAAACTACACTAATTACATCTTAATAACAGTAACAAATAATAGTATATTAATAATGTTACTCTAAAAAAAATGCACAAAACATTATGTGGATAATGTTAAAGTAATTTATATAATACTATTAAGTTATGATCTATCCTTGATGAATACAGATAGTTAGCTATTTGTTATAGCTACATTAACCTTTTTCCTGTACAATTCATTTTTTTGATTAATCCCTTAAATAGCTGTTATTCTTTTTTAGAAGAGTGGCTATTAAAGACTTAATATTCATTTTTACAATATACTACATAAATGTACTAAATTAACAACGATTAAGCTATTAAAATTATATATAATTTATATTCTCCGTTTAACTATGTAAATTTCTTTTTTTACTATATTCGGAAAAGAGTGGATTTGAACCACCAGGTGTTAAACACAATATTTAGCAAATATCTCGCCTTACCTATAGCAACTTTTCCTTTTTACCTTTTATTATCTAACCTATTTTTTTTTACATGTAATACTTTTAATTATAGAATTAACGTTAATTATAGAATTACGGTTAACCATAACAAGTTAGCCTAACAATTTAGGCTAACAATAAAATTACTGCTAACCATATAATTCAACTAAATTATAAAATAAAAAAGTACGAGTTAGACCGGGCTTGAACCGATATCTACTTTCGTGACAAGAAAGTCCTTTACCATTAAGTTACTAACCCTATACGGCCAACCGAAGTCGAATCGGTACACATCGTTTGGAAGACGATTGGACTAACCATTATCCTATAGCCGTATATTATTTTTTTTTCTAAGATCTAAGGGATTTGAACCCTTATGAGAATGATTAAAAGTCATACGCTTTACCATTAAGCTAAGATCTCTATAAATATAAATACTTATATAATAAGTACTAAGAAATAAGTGATTTGAACACTTAACCTGCCGCGTGTAAAACGGATGCTCTACCAATTGAGCTAATTTCTTTTGTTTTTTTTTCTTTTTTGTTTTGTTTTTTTCTTTTTTGTTTTGTTTTTTTTTTCTTTTTTTGTTTTTTTTCCTTTTGTGTTTTGTTAGGTTTTACAAAAGAGAAAAAAGATAAAGGAAAGACGTTTTATCGTTTTTATTCGTTATTATTTTGCATCTGTTTGTGGTTTTAGCGTAATAACGATTGCACCGACCATCGCTAGTAATAATATAATAGATGTAATGATTAATCATATAGAATAATTACCATATAATATATTACCTATGCTTGTTATATGAGAAGTTTCTGCTAAATATCCATCTCATGACACAGATGTTACATTCGTTAGTTTTTTTTTAATCGTAAAATGATATAGTAAGTTATTAGTCATTACCATATATGGTAAAACATTATTAACGAAGTAATTAAAGAAACTACCTATTAATATAGCTAGAGGTATACTATTAATACTGTCTATTAATAGCTCAGATATTCTAACATTTATTAACATTAATATAAATAAAAATAATATAGATACAGCCCCTACGTATACTAATAAATAAGCTAGCCCTATAAAGTTTAATCCTGTTAGAATTAAATAAGCAGATATACATAAAAATAAAGCTATTAAAAATAAAACAGATACAATAGGGTTTTTACTTATGATAACGAATATACCTAATAAGATAGCAATAATATACAATAAATCTAAGTTAACTGCATTATAACCATTAAATGTCATTTCATTAACTATATACAACATAAAAATTTGTTAATTACCCTTTTCATGACAAGAAACAGCTCTATCTTATTAGAATTATACTTATTGTAGAATAGAGCAGTATTATACTATCCGTTAGCCCGCCCATCCATTTTTACAGTTACATACTTCCGTATAAGCCTATAAGTATGGATAGATTGTTTGAAATAAATTACTTAACCGCTAATAAAGCTACTTTACCTACACACTATAACAAACTTATTTTTCCTATACACTAATAAAGGTTATTTCCCTATACAATAATAATGGTTATTTCCCTATACATTACTAAAGGTTATTTTCTTATACACTATAACAAAATAACTCTTTTCTATACTTTATAAAAAGTAAATAGAGGATTAACTAGTAATAATCCTTAATTTTTCGTAAAAGTCTATATAGATTAGGTCAAAAAGTTGTAAAGGTGCCGGTTATAAGCCGCTCTATATGCCAAATATAAGCCTTTAAAATGAATCGAACATTTATCAAAATATTAACAGTATTCCGCTCTACCATTGAGCTATAAAGGCTATTATATAGTATAACAGCTATATAAACGCTATATAACAGCTATATAATCATTAGCTATATACCAATTCGCTCTATAATGATTAGCTATATAGCAAATAACTGTATAAGAATCGCTTTATAAAAAATTAACTCTATAATAATTAGCTCTATAAATTAGCTATATAGTTAGTATAAATAATTATTATTAGGAGACAAGAGATTCGAACTCTTAAAAGCGCATAGCTATTGAGTTTACAGCTCAACCCTTCTTACCAATAAAGGAACTCTCCTTTTTTTTTTTTTTAAATTCCTTTTTTCTTTGACCTAGACCTTTTCTTTATCCGAAGAACGACTTGAACGTTCACGACATAACGTCAACAAAGCTTAAATTTGTCCTGTCTACCAATTCCAGCACTCGGATTTCTTTTTTTTTTCCCTAAATAAATTTACGGCTTCGCAGCCCCAGTCTTCCAGACGATGTCTGGAAGACGCCGGGGCTAACAATAAAGAATTTTTTTTTTTTTTATTAAAACGATTTTTTTTTTTTAAAGATAAATAAGTTAAGCCTACTTTATAACGTTTTATTCAAAAACCGTAGCATAGAAAGGGTTATATTAAAAACGAAATAACTAGTAGATAAGGTTTATTGAAAAAACAAAATAGCTAATAGATACCAATATACATTAGTTATGAGCCTGTCTATGGATTCGAACCATAGAACTAGATAAAACTTTATGCTCCTTGCACAGACTTTTTTTTTTGGGTGTATCGTTAATATTAATTATTCCCGGGCTAGTTCCCCAACCCGAACCGTATTTCGACTTAACACCAATTAGAGTCACGCATACGAAGATGTTTCTGCCAAAAGATCTAAACCTGTATAGTTAGACTAGCAATCCGCAGCCACCAAACTTATTGCACATACTCCTTTCAGCGCCTGACGAGTGGTTAGTACCTATCTGAGATAAAATTCACCGTGATGTGATTACTCACGATTACTAGTAATTCCTTTTTCATGCAGTCGAATTTCAGACTACAATCCATACTTTATCCTCTTTTAGGGGATTAGCTCCAATTCGCATTATTGCATCCCTTTGTAAAGGCACATGTGGCACGTCTATAGCCCACAATATTAAGGCCATGATGACTTGTCTTAGTCCCTATTATCACATCCAATTGTAAGCGGAGAACTGCTTTATACTAGTAAATAAAGCAAGGGTTTACGTTAATTTAATGGACCTAACCAAATCTCACGACATTAACTGAAGACAGCCATGCAACGCATGTGGTCTACAAATAGCTCATTTCTTTGGAAAACCCAAAGGTGTATACTATGTTGTAGGTCATTCAAATTGTGGTAAGGTTATTCGAGGATCATCGAATTAAATAACATACTTCACTACTGGTTTCAGAAACGGTCTAATGATTTCAGTTCCTGCGTTGCCACATTACTCTTGAGGTGGAGTGCTTCCACTTTCATTTATAGTTCGACATAAAGCCAACCTATGGCACTCATCATTGTCTGCCCAGGCTACGGGGGTATCTAATCCTCTTCACTCTCTGAGCCTTCGTCCCTCAACGTCAGTTATAGTATTTTTTACTTTTACTTATTTCCCTTCGGAAATATTTTTTTTAGTAAAAGAGCTTATAGTTAACCCCACACTGGGGGGTTATCCCCTTAAGGGTTAACAATAATAAAAATACATGTACATAGAGGTTTGCCTTCGCCGTTATCAGTCCTATTGGTATTAGCAAATTTCATCTCTCCACCAATAATTCTGACATATTCCTCTCACATATCAAACTCAAGTGTAACAGGTACTTATTTAAGCCTTTGTACACCGTCTAGGTACCCTATATACCTGTTAAAGATGAATAACACTCGTCTCCCTTGTCTTACCGCGACTGCTGGCACAAGATTTGGTCGAGACCTATGGATATAAAGTTTTCATAATAAGCTTTATCCAGAATTTTATAAGACCTAGTCAAGCAAGTTAATAAACTTATTATATTAACTCTCATTCCTGCAAGTTGCTGGTTCAGCCGTTAGGCCATTGACCAAAATTCCTCACTGCTGTACTACACGCACTGGGGTTTTTTCAGACCCAGTGTGGTCAATAGACCTCTCAGTCCTGACTACGGACACAAGCTAAGTATGCCATTACCATACTTACTACTTATCCGATGGTTATTAATAATCAACTAGGAGCGAAATACTCTTTCTTTTAAACCACATTTATTATAACTATTAATAATAATAAATTGTTCTTATAAGGGATTTATTTTGCCTTACTCCTAGGTAGCCATAATACCAATTACTCACCTGTACACCACTTCAATATACATAATTCAAAAAAATTAAATATTGACGTTCGATTAGCATGTGTCAAGCATTTGCATAGCGTTCACTCAGAGCCATCATCAAACTCAAATAATATTAAAAACCACAAACCCTATCTATTATAAAAATATAAAAGAATATTTTTCTTTACGATAGCTTACATTTTTGTTTTTTTTTATGTTTTTTTTTTTCTTTTTTTTTATATTTTTCTTTTTTTATTTTTTCTTTTTTTTTTATATTTTTCTTTTTATATTTTTTCTTTTTCCTATTAAAAAAATAGTAAATAACATTGTATTTGTCATAGCTAGTTTTTTATCTAAGACTCGAACTTTAATTTATATAGTAGGAAAACTTTATTATCCAGTTGTAAAATAATAAAATTTACTTTACAACATAGAAATTGTTAATTATAAAAATAATTAACAGCAATTTTCTATAGCTCTATATTCTTATCTAAGATTCGAACTTAGATTCAGATATTAGAAGTATCTTGTTCTACCATTAAACTAATAAGAATCTTTAAAAACAGTTATTTATATACTTATTATAAAATATAAATTGTAAAAAGGGTTTTACCATAACACAACTTTTTACCCAGAATTCTTTTTTTTTTAAATTATACCCATTACATTACTACTAATTTCTATATAGCTAAAGAAAAAAACAAATTCTTATTGTTTTTTACTCTTTTTTATAGCTAAAGAATTGTTTTTACTCTTTTTTATAACTAATATATTATCATACCCATTACATTACTACTAGTTTCTATATAGCTTAAGAATTTTTTTACTTCTATAACTAGTAATTAAATATATCCATTACATTACTACTAAATTATATATAGCTAAAAGAGAAAAATTTAAAAAACTATTAAAAATTCTCCTAAATAATTAGAAAATCATTCTAAATTATTAAAACTTACAAATAATTCCTAATTCCCAATTGCTAATTCCTACTGTTGGTGTTATTTCTAAATTATTAAAACTTACAAATAATTCCTAATGTTTGTATTATAGCCTTACTTTTCTCCCTATGTAGAGCCAAGACTCGTTATGTTAATTTACCAATTTACCTATTTACCTAGCTTGCCCTTGCTTAAATCTACTTTTATTTCTTTACTTCGAAGAAAACAATATCAACTTAATGATAAGAGTAAAAAAAGAAACTGACAAGACTACATAAGAATTGAGCACACCACCGAAGAATTACAAAACATATAAGGAATTATTTTACTATCAAACCGGTATGCAACTCCCTAGAGTTTTCCAAACAAGAATGAACGGGTCTGTAGTATTATAGCCCCTCTCGTATTAGCACAAATAATAGTTAAATAAAGAAGTAAAGTACTTTAGCTCTCCCCGCCTCTCTTTTTAAGCGTAGGTAAAATCCATAGAGAACAAAATCTGAAATACAAGATATTTAACAGAGTAACTATCAAAAAAAAATAGATCAAAGGATATCTAATTTATTAGTAAATTATAAAAAAAATATAGTAGTATAAAATTATTTTGAAAAAAAGTAGCATAAATCTGTACTACTATTTACTAGCAATATAATAGATATAGTTGTTTACTAGTTATAAAAGGGGTTTAACAAAACCCTTTTTGTTATAATTATATAATTTAGTAGTAATGTAATGGATATATTTAATTACTAGTTATAGAAGTAAAAAAATTCTTAAGCTATATATAATTTAGTAGTAATGTAATGGATATATTTAATTACTAGTTATAGAAGTAAAAAAATTCTTAAGCTATATAGAAACTAGTAGTAATGTAATGGGTATGATAATATATTAGTTATAAAAAAAGAGTAAAAAATTATTAGCAAAAAAAATCTTTATCGTTAAAAATTCTTATTCTTTTTTTATTTTTTCTCTTTAGCTATATTATTATTAATAGGAATGTAGCCGTTTTGTAATCGGAAGATAGGAGTGCAATTCTCGTACTGGGCTAAAGAGGTTTAAAAAAAAAATAAATGCGGATTGATGTAATAGCAACATATTTGGCTCATGACCAGAAAATAGAGGTGCAAATCCTTTGTCCGCATATCCTTTGGCCGCATTTTCTTTTTAAACCTCTTTTCAAAAACGAGAAATCACTAAAAAAACCGAAAAAAAAAAAACCGAAAAATTAAAACATAAAAAAAAAAACCAAAAAAACCAAAAAAACCAAAAAAACCAAAAAAACCTAAAAAAAAAAAAGGCTATAGCTTAATAGGTAAAGCAAGCTGCTCATAATAGCTCAGATGAGTGTTCAAATCATTCTGGCCTTAGTGGGAGGGACCGCTGGATAACACTTAGAGATCGATTATATTAAGAGCGAGTGTCATAAACGGATAGGACTCGGGATTGGTTTGAAGACTTGCTCCCCCCCCCCTACCCACCATAAAACATCTCTACTCTTTAGAGCGAAGATTCTCTCTTCGTTAAGGCCTCTATTGAAGGGGAATCCGCAGCTGAATAGGGAAATAGTGGTAAGGCTAGTTCATTTTTAGGTTTACAGCACAAAAACCTAAAAAGGGATAGCTCATAAGTCCTTTAAAACAAGAGTGAACATTATTTTTTAATCTTAAAAAGAGGCAATAAAATTTTATTTTACTTTTTTTAGTTATATTAAACTTAATGTATTATCCTTTGTCTATAATTTATAGAGTAATATAATTATTTTTTAAGCAATAGCAATAATTTACTATTGTAAGCTTTACACGAATTCTAAGGCCCAATAGTCAAGTGGTTAAGACGTAACATTTTCACTGTTAAACGCGCGGGTTCGAACCCCGCTTGGGTCTAAGAGCTATTTCTATTAGCTTAAGGGGATATAGTTTAATTGGTAAAACTGCGATTTTGCATATCGTTATTTTAGGATCGAGTCCTAATATCTCCATTATTGTTTAAAGAGGCTAGGCTCGAGAAGCTCAACCCGGTAGAGCGGAACTCTGAAGATGTTTAGGCTATAAGTTCAAATCTTATCTCGAGCATATTATTTAAACAGTATTTTTTTTTGCTAGTTTGCTATAACAAATGCATTATTAAAAAAAAAGAATAAAAGTAAAAAAAGTATACATGTCATTTACACTAGTTTAGGCTTTTTACGGAAATATAACAACAGTTAACTTTTTTACGTGCGGTTAGCTAGGTTAACATATAGTTAGCTGGTTTACCCTCCCCCTCCTTATTTATAGACCTTTAGCTGTAGTTAGCTAAAAGCTAGTTAGCTTTTTTATACGTTAAGGTGCAGTTAATAAGGTAAACCGCTAGTTAGCTTTTTTCTAAATGGTAATCGGTAGCTAGCCAGGTAAACCGCTAGTTAGCTATTTATAAGCTGGATTTTTAGATTATCGGCTTTATTACAAAGCTTTTAAACTATAAAAATTAAAAAATTTAAAAATTAAAAAATTAAAAAATTTAAAAATTAAAAAATTAAAAAATTAAAAAGTTAAAGTATTAAAAAATCAAAAAATTAAAAAGTTAAAGTATTAAAAAATTAAAAAAATGGGTATGCTGAAATTGGTAGACAGGTCCCGCTTAGGACGGGGTGAAATTAATTCATATAAGTTCGAGTCTTATTACCCATAAAAATAATAATAGTATACTATACTAGTTATTTCATATACTTAGTAGTCAAATATGTTTATAATTATTAATATGTAGTAGACTAATGGTAAGTCATAAATTTTTGGTATTTACTTATGGGTGTTCGAATCACCCCTACATAGAAAAGGTGGATGTAGTTCAATTGGCAGAACAACTGTATGTGGAACAGTAAGTTCCCTGTTCGATCCAGGGTATCCTCCCAGTACAGGAATTTAAATAGGATCGTTATTTATGTGCTAACTATTCTATAGTTTAATATAGTTTTACCTATTTCTTATATAGATTTTATTACTTTTATAATTAGATAGAAACTATAACTATTTTATTATTAAATGATACGGTAATATAGTTTTAATAATAAAAAACCATATAAAAATAAAGCCCGAGTAGTTCAATGGTTAGAACATTAATTTCATGCATTAATAATGAGAATTCGACTTTCTCCTCTGGCTCATGGCAAAAAAACAGATTAAAAAACATATTAAATAAATTACATTTCAAAAGTTCGATTATTTCACAGACCAGTTTTAAAATTTAGAGACCAGTCTTAAAGTAAGTTTTCATAATTATTCTTCTAGCAGAATTATTGTTTATAAAGATGTATTGGTTACTAAAAAAATAATATTACAAGACAATAAACATAAATGCGGTATTTATAGATGGGTAAATAAAATAAATGGTAAAAGCTATGTTGGAAGTTCCGTTAATTTAAGTTCACGTTTGTCAAGTTATTTATCTATAAATTACCTAACTAAAAAAGCATCTATATATAATAGCAAAATATATAATAGCAAAATATATAATGACTTGTTGGCTTATGTATATAATAACTTTCGTCTTGAGATATTAGAGTATTGTGATAGATCTAATGTTATTAAGCTAGAACAAGATTATATAGATAGATGTAAACCTGAATATAACATATTAACTAAAAAAGGATCTAGTTTAAATTTCAAACATTCTAAACAAACATTAGACAAATTCAAATCCCGTATATTAAGTGCTGAAGCTTTATCTAACTTAAAAAAAAGCAATAATTGGTGCAACTTTAGCTAAAGCTAATCAGTTATTAGCTACATCTCATACTATTACTATTAGAGACATCGAAACTAATATTACAAAAGAATATAGTTCCATTCGTTCTGCTGCTAGAGAATTACAGATAAGCCATTCCGCTTTATTAAATTACATAGATAAAAACAAACTATATAAAGATAAATATATAGTTGAGAGAAAGAAAATATAATAGTTCAATTGGTAGAGCATTAATTTCATGCATTTATAGTGGGAATTAAAATTTCTCTCCTGGCTATAGGAAATATCTTTTTTTAGAGAATTTAAAGTTAACTAACGATTTACAGCTTAGTAAACTACCCATTAGAAAAGGCATTTATTTGATTTTCATATATTGTTGTTAAACTTGTGATACAAATGTAAATCTTACAGCTATTATAATTAGTGTTGTTAAGATTTAAACTTGTGATACAAATGTAAATCTTACAGCTATTATAATTAGTGTTGTTAAGATAATGATAGGAAAGTCCGGTGATTTACATATAGCTTTTTTAGTGAGGCACAAGCTTGGGTAATGCACAGAAAATTTAACCATAAAAACTTTTAGTGTTTTATTAGAATTATGAAATAAAAAGCCTTAATTAATCTTTATTTTAGTTAAATATTACACACAGGATCCGGCTTATTTGTATCCAAGTAACAGTTATTCATACAACATTACATTCATTTTACAATGTTTGCCTTTAATACTAATGATTTAACTACGTTTATACTAGAAAAAGAGGGCTAGCTGTCTAAAAACAATTACATGTTATAAAGGTTAACGTAGCCCTCTGATAAAAAACAAAGAAGTATATATGACCTGTTTTTACCCTATAGATAGACTGATGTAAATATACTTATTTTACCATATGTATACACTTATATATACTTATTTACCATATGTATACACTTATATAGATACTTATTTTTATATGCTTATTTATATCAATTATAACGACCATTCTTGTAGTAAAAAATTATAATATAAATGTTTAACCACTACCAAACAATAGCGAGTCCGCTAGATCAATTTGAAATAAGAAACTTATTCAGTATCGATACACCACTATTAGCAAATATGAACCTATCTATTACAAATATAGGGTTATATATGACAATAGCTGCGTTTATAGCTTTTTACTTTAGTGTTTTAGCTACTAACCATTCAAAAATTACTCCAAATAGTTGATCTTTAAGTCAAGAAACACTGTATGCTACTATTCATAGTATTGTAGTAAACCAAATTAACAATAAAAGTGGGCAAGCTTATTTCCCATTTATGTATGCCTTGTTTATCTTTATCTTAATAAATAATCTTATAGGTATGATACCTTATAGTTTTGCATCAACATCTCACTTTATACTAACATTTTCACTTAGTTTCACTGTAGTATTAGGTGCTACTGTTTTAGGGTTCAAAGAACATGGATTAAAATTCTTTTCTCTATTTGTTCCAGCAGGTTGTCCTTTAGGATTATTACCGCTGTTAGTATTAATCGAGTTTATCTCATATCTAGCGAGAAATGTGTCTTTAGGACTTAGATTAGCAGCTAATATATTATCTGGTCATATGCTTTTAAATATTTTAAGTGGATTCACTTATAATATTATGAGCTCTGGTATAATTTTCTTTATTTTAGGATTATTACCATTAGCATTTATAATAGCATTCTCTGGATTAGAATTAGGGATTGCTTTCATTCAGTCACAAGTTTTTGTCGTGTTATCCTGTTCATATATTAAAGATGCACTTGAATTACATTAATTTCGTCCAGTTTATACCAATAAGACACTACATTAATTTCGTCCAGTTTATACCAATAAAACACTACTATATATTTATGTCAATTTTATACAATTTCTTTCAAAATATTCTTAATCATATGCCAATTTCATCCGATTTCTTTAAAAATAGTCTTAATCATATGCCAATTTCATCCGATTTCTTTAAAAATAGTCTTAATCATATGACTATTTCATCCAATTTATTTAAAAATAATCTTAAAGGATTACCTTTAGCTAAGTATGGCGCGAAAATTGAAACACAAACAGGTGCTGAAAAAGAGCAACACAAATTTTTTTTAAAAAGTGGGGTTAACTCTTTTACAATTAAAATTGCTTTTGTTTATGCGACTATATCCTATAGTGATACACTATTTTGTAATGATGCCATACTATCTTGTTATGATGATATATTGTATTTATATCAAAACATGACAAACAGTTTTGATTCTCTGAGCAATTTTAATTTTGAGTCACGTCCTATGCATCCCCTAATTAAAGATACATACGATAGCTGGGTAGCGCTGCAAAATAACAATTTCACTGTCGTGAGAACTGCTATAAACACGCATGTTTCTACTTTAAGTTTTTATTCTTTTTCACCGCTTTCATTTGCTGCTAGTCTTTCACAGTTTCATTATAATTTAGCTATGACTCATTCAACTTTAAAGTTTATGAATTTTTTTCTAGGATCTCTGGTATTGCTTATAGGAGTGAATATTCATAATATTATTGAGATGATAGTTAAGTTAATAAATGTATTTATTAATTTTGTACATTACCTAATTAAAAGTTGTTCTAGATATTATGATCCAGTAAGAGACTGCATACCGGATAAGCAGAATTATGCACAAACTTCTAGGAGTAATAATGGCTATAGTGCAGCTAATACGGTTAACAACAATAATACTACATCTGCAAATAATGGTTCAAACGGTGATGGGGATGGTGAGAAAAATCCTAATCGTGGATTTAACCCTAGAATTCTTGATTACCCTAACCTTGTCCCAATAATAGAAATGCTAAGGATTTTTGAGTATATTGTGGGTAGAATATTACAGTTAAGAACACAGGATGGGTATACTCCACAACAAAGTAATTGATATGGTGATCCTACAAGTTGAGGTTCGCCAAACACTACCGTGACTGTACGCCAAATAATAAGGTATGCTCTAACCCATCCTAATGAAATCTTTCCTAGAAGAGGTATCCCATTACGTACTATATTTTCTTCTTACGGGCAACAACTGCTAGATGCTGGACTGGAGACCCGTCGTATGATGGGACGTGTCTATTATCCTCGTGATTTTATACGAGTTCTGATGTTTGGTAACTCAGTTTGGGGTATAATAAATACTCAAGGATGAAACCTGTCTCGTCTCTCAGAAGGGCTTTTTGAAGAATTGGCTGATTGGCTAGAGAGCTTTTTTCTATAAACTTATTATAAAAAAAAAAGAATTTTTTTTATGTTTTATAATAAATCCCATTGACAAAAAATAAGTTAGTGGAATTGCACTATAAATAAAAATTTAAAGAGCAAAAGGGAGAAGTTTATTTCATTTATAAATGAAATACTAAAGCCTTTTTATAAAAAGTATTAGTTAACGAGGAAAGCCAATTGTTATATTCCAGTAAAACAAAAATAAAAAAAAAGTTAACCTATATATCCGTTACATTTAAAATACAAGATATTATGGCATATACTTATAATAACTCGTAAAAATACCCTATAATTAAAATATTAAATATCCTTCATATATATTTTACAATAACTCGTTAAAATACGCTATAATTTTTATGCAATTTTATGATTATTATCATTACTTTATTAATGTTATATATACCAACAATTATGTCTGTCCTTGAAGTTTTGGCTGTTACTGTACCAGTATTATTAACAGTAGCCTTTATAACAATAGCTGAGAGAAAAACTATGGCTAGTATGCAAAGAAGATTGGGGCCTAATGCAGTAGGTTGATATGGTTTACTTCAAGCATTTGCCGATGCTCTTAAACTTTTATTAAAAGAATATGTTTCTCCTACGCAAGCAAACATTGTACTATTTTTCCTTGGTCCTATCATAACATTAATTTTTTCATTATTAGGGTATGCTGTTGTACCATACGGTCCTGGTTTAGTATTGCTAGATTATAATCTGGGTATATTATATATGTTAGCTATGTCTTCATTAGCTACGTATGGTATATTACTAGCAGGATGATCCGCTAATTCTAAATACGCATTCTTAGGGTCATTAAGAAGTACAGCTCAATTAATTAGTTATGAATTGATTTTAAGCTCTGCTATACTATTAGTAGTATTATTAGCAGGTAGTTTAGATATAACTGTAATTATAGAAGCTCAAAGAGCTATTTGATATGTGGTACCTTTATTTCCTATATTTATTATATTCTTTATAGGATCTATTGCAGAAACAAATAGAGCTCCGTTTGATTTAGCAGAGGCTAGGTTTCAATACTTGTAAAGTAATTCTTATAAAGATTTGGCCTCTTTAAATATCGCTATATGCTGGAAACTCCTAAAGCTTTACATACTTTTAACTATATTTGTTCAGTATTATTGTAAAGCTGTATATAGAGTAATGTAAAATGAATCAAAAATGTTACAATGGACAATCAGCAGGAAACCAAAGTAATTTAATTACAAGTAGGATCCTCAGAGACTACACGCGATAATACAATTATACAGTTGTATATGATATAGTCCGTAGATATATAAAATATATCTGGTAAATGACATTAAACCAATTACAACTTAAAAAACTCACAGTAGGTATGCAAATTTTAGTTTTATATTACGTAGATCTTATTCTACGTCGAGTTCTTCTAAACGGGATATACCAATACCTATATTAACCCTAACGGATTTACAAAATAAAGATTACATAGTTTCTAAACGTGAGCTTTTTTCAAAAAAAGGAGGTATATATAGTTTTCTAAAAAAAATTAACGGAAAGCTATACACAGCTAGTGCAAAAAATTTATATTTAAGATTAAACGAACATCTATCACATAGAAAATCAAATAAAGCTTTACAGGCTGCTATCTTAAAACATGGTTTAGCTAATTTTTACTTTTGTATCTATGAATACTTTACTTATGAAAATAAGGCTACCAGGTTTAAATTATTAACTGATTTAGAAACTATGTACATAAAAAGATTTAACTTTAGCAATTTGTATAATTTTCTAGTAAATGCTTCTAGTTCACAAGGTTATAAGCATACAGATGTTGCCAAACAAAAAATGGTAAAAAGATTGGAAGATATAAGTAATCATCCTTTTTGAGGAAAACATCACGATATAAAAGCTAAATCTTTAATTAGCAAACCTGGGTCATTAAACCGTATGTTTGGTAAAACACACTCGGAAGAAACTAAAGACCTTATGAGAAGCAAAAAAGTAAAATATCCTAATGGTGTAGGTATTTATGACCTAGATAACTATTTGATAAAAAGGTTTTGACTATGCTTCAGATCTAGCTATTTATTTAAATGTATCTAAAGTCACTGTGAGTAAATATATAGGTAATGGTTTAGTCTATAAAGATAAATACTACTTAAGAGCCAACCCTTTTAACGAATAAAAAGTATTTATCCATAATTTACAATCTAGGAATCAGAATTAGTTAGTGGTTTTATGACAGAGCATTCTGCTGTTATTTTTGTATTTTTCTTTTTAGCTGAGTATGCTAGTATAGTACTTATTTGTATTTTAAATAGTATTTTATTTTTAGGTGGTTACTTGTTTGATTTTAATTACTATTTATACCCTTATTTTTACTTAGTACAATTTATTGCAGGAGACAGTTATATGTATCTGACAGATAATGGATCTAACTTTAATGTTATTGATTTTGATAACTATAGTTCAATAATAGGAACAGCTATAAGTGGTATAGTTATAGGACTTAAAACTTGTATAATGATATTTGTATTCATATGAGCTAGAGCTTCATTCCCTAGAATTCGTTATGACCAACTTATGTCTTATTGTTGAACTGTTTTATTACCTATAGTAATTGCTTTTATTATACTAGTCCCATGTATCTTATATAGTTTTGAAATAATGCCATGTAATATACCTTTATTATAGTTTATAAAACAGCTATAAAGTTCAATTCTACAACTTTATACAATATAAACGATTTGCCCCTTTTTATAGCCAAAAACATTTTTATAATAAATATATAATGGAAATAAACATTTTTTTTTTGTGGAAAAAAAAAGAGAAAAAAAAAACCTTCCGATATATTACATAGAATAAAAATATCTTTTTCAAAAAAAAAAAATGGCTATTATATAGCCTAAAGCTAAAACACCCACTCGTCTAAAATGAAAAGACATTTAACAATAGTCATTATTTGAAACTAGTTTAATTACTACTGTTCTATTTTTTAGATGGACTTTTATAAAGGTAATAAACACTTAGTAAAGCATCTCTATAAACTTTGTTACAAAGTAATCTAACTATGCAGGAAACTATAACAAGTACAGGAATATCTCCTAGAATGATAAAAGGTAAAATGCTATTATGGGAGTCATTACCATGTATAACAGCACTTCCACATGAAGTACATAACTCCATTCCACACCTTATACAACTCTCATATACTTCCCGAATATAATCTATTTTATCATCACATCTTTCACAGCTACCACTTGTAGTACTATTACCATCGTTTTCAAAATTAGCAGGGATTGATTGTCCTAATCTGTGTTCCTTATTTACCGGGTCAGATGGACATTCATCTATTTTAGGGTCTCCGGTATTACCTTTAATATCATAATATGAATCACATTTACCGTTATAAACTTTGGCCTCATTTTTCGCACTTAAACCAATAGTGGGACTGAAAAATCAAACAATGTCTGCAGCACCATCAATAGTCTCCATAAGTGAAATATCACCGAGTTGTACGTAAATTAAAGCTATTATACATAATGAAAAAAGCACAAATGGTTGACTAGCATTATTACTAAAACTACTATTAATAGTACTACTAAAAGGATTGCTAGTGTTATACAGTAGTAAACATGTTGCTAGAAGAATAGATAAGATTAAATTATTGATACCTATATGTGAAGAAAATAACATATACAACACTATAGATGTTGTGATATATAATGCATAAGTTGTAATGGATCCTGTATTTAGGCTGGCAATATTACTACTTATGTTTAATAGTCCTTTCTCAAGACCATATGGCCCTATATACTCTACAGATCCTTTATCTACAACTTTAGTTGTTTGTCCCCCAAGTTTTAATATGAGACCAGTAATGTATCTGTTATAAAATGACTCTATTAAGAAACGTTGGTTAAAGAAACTAAATATGTTATAACCTGCTCTAGACAATTTAAAAGTAATTAATACAGTAGATAGGAATTCAGATAACACAATAGCTATTACACTTAATGATATAGTAAACAGTAAAGGTAATAATTTAAATAGAGTTGGGACTCCAAATTCAGTATCTAACATTATTTCATGAGAAGGGTGTATGAATAACGCATTATCTGAAAAGAATCCTGAACCCAACCCTATAAACATATCTTTTGTTACAAACCCAAAGAATATAGAGAATACCGCTAAAATCATTAAAGGTGAGCTCATAAAGATATCACCTTCATGTGCATTTTTATAATTGATTACGGGTCCATTAGGATTGGTTAAGAATGTTAAATATAACACTTTAACAGAGTATAATGTAGTAAACATTGCTCCTATAGTAGCAATTATATACACAACAGTACCAGAAAAATAATACTGACCATACGCAGATTCAAGAATGAAATCTTTTGAATAGAACCCTGTCATAAATGGGAAAGCTACTAAACTTAGAGAAGCGATAAGCATTACTGAATAAGTAAGTGGCAGGAATAGTCTTAATCCCCCATATCTTCTAAAGTCTTGATTATCCGATACAGCATGAATAACCGCTCCCGCTCCTAAGAATAGAAGTGCTTTATAAAAGGCGTGATTTACTAAATGAAATAAAGCTATACCATAACAAGATAAACCTACAGCTATAACCATCATTCCTAGTTGACTCATAGTAGAATAAGCTATAACTTTTTTAATATCTTGTTGATATAAACCAATAAGAGAGCTAAACACAGTTGTGATAGCACCTAATCATAAACATATCATTAACACGATTGAACTGTATTCTATTAAAGGAGATGAACGCATTAATAGGTATACTCCGGCAGTAACCATTGTGGCAGCGTGTATTAATGCAGATACAGGTGTAGGACCTTCCATCGCCATAGGCAGTCATACATGAAGTCCTACTTGAGAACTTTTAGCCATTGCTCCTATCAATAGACATATACCTACAATAGTTACAATATTTTCATTCATATAAGCAGCTAATGAGAATACAGTAGCATAATCTAAATTACCAAATGCTCATAATATGGCAAACATACCTATAGTTAAGAAACAATCTCCTACTCTGTTAGTTAAAAATGCTGAAAGAGAGCTTTGATTTGCTGGTATTCTAGTAGGTCAAAAACATACTAAAAGATAGGAACAAACTCCAACACCCTCTCAACCTACAAACATTAGTAAATAGTTATTTGCTGTAACTAATATAAGCATCATAAATGTGAATAAGCTTAAATAACTAAAAAATCTTTGGTTATGCATAAAAATCAAATTTATCCTTCAATTGATTTATAAAGTGTTTATTAACAATGGTTAACTATCTTCAAGATTTCTACCTGTGTTCATACCAGATTTTATTTTTCTAATAGAATCTATACCTTCAACCGTAAGATGAGAACGATTAACCATTAAACTATGAATTTTACATCAATCAAGATAATCATATAGTTTTGTACCTATTATAGGGTTTTCATTTAAGAATGGAATTATTATATTAGTAATATCTTTAAAATCAACGATTGTTAAACTAACCGCAGATTTACCAGCATATTTATATATTTTACCTGACCCTAAATATTCCACTATTTTCTCCATTAATATGATATCTCTACTGTGTTGAGATATTCTAAATCTTAATTGTACTCGATAACCTAGTTTACTGTTGGTGGATGGTATACGAACATCAAAGTTTCCCTCAGCGCTTATAAATGCTGAAATTCAACAAGGGTCTAAAATTACATTATCATAATTTATTACAGGTCTTTCAACTGGAACATATCCAGCAAACTCTGATTTTAACGTGTCAGATAAACCTAAATTCATTGATGCTTTTATATTAACTATTTCCTCTAGACCTTTAATCGTAAGGTGATCTTTATCATTAAAAAGTCCTGCCGCTTTTTTTAACAATATAAAATCTGCGGCTTTTTGAGTAAATAGTGGATATTTTTCTAAATGAGTAATAAGTTTATTTAAATCCTTAATTGAATCTATTGAATAATTAACTATGTCTCGGTTTAAAGCTGAATGAATAGAACCAATACCACCTAAGTATTGTTGTAATAAACATAATAAGTTAAGATCTTTTGAATGTAAACCTATTTGAAATTTTAGTTGAACACGTCAACCTAATTTACGAACTTTATTTTTGTCTATTATTATAGTAAATGAACCTTCACCGTCTATTAAACCGGATCAGGCTCCAGGATTTACAATGGTAGAACTAGAGGTAGAAAATCTTTTTAAATCGAATTGTTTAGATGGGTTTTTGATAAAAGAGTTTCAACCTTTTTCTATGTTGAACCCAAGTTTAATATCCTTATTTCTTTCGAAACCTTGTAGAGTACACCTTAAATTTACTAAATCTGGTTTAGTAAATCAACTGCCGTCTACTCGTTGCTCTTTTACAGCAATATTTTTTAGTATTGCTGACTTAGATCCGCGATTGTCCATTTTGTTTTCACGCATCTTAAGACTTGTTACCATATCTGAGTAATTAGTTCAGCCACATATAGTTTTTCAACTATAGCTTGGTACCTTAAGCTTTAGGAGTTCCCCGGAGTTTGACAGTTTATCCCCATAGACGTGTTTTCCCCTAACACATCCCCGAGGATCATGACTCATATAACCAATAGAATATATATGTACTAAAGAAGAAACAATTAGTACAGGTATAAGCATAGAAACTGTTAGTGAATCAAAATGGAATGCTCAAGATACATATAATGATTCAGAGTCAATTCATCTAAACAGCTCTAGAGATACAGGAATATTGTTTAATCCAACTTCAAAAAAAGCAATTACAGCAAATACAGTTGTCGTTATAACAGCTGTACATGTAATTATGTGTGACCCTGAGAATCCGATTTTTCTACCAAAAAAACCAGATGCTATTGATCCTAATAGTGGTAAAATTATTATAGCTAGATACATTATTTAAATTCAATACTAATACTTCCTCTTCGTTTTCTCCCTTTTCCGTAGGAATTGTATTCCCTTAGGAAGGCTAGGATATTACCATAATCTATCGATTATGCCTGACTATATCTTAAGCAAATAATTGTATAATTATAAACCAACCTACATTTAGTCGATGAACTGCGCACCAATCTTGTTATCTTGGTGTTTGGCTGCGGATAATCTATTTCATTTCTTCATACAAATCGTTTTTACCGTACAACGAGTCATTACCTGTTCCATTAATTACATTACTGTATTAATTTGGTAGATTTGTCTTTAAGATGTTCCCGCAATTTGAAGGTTTCGCCTTATATAAAGACTAGATGAAGGTTCACTTCACCTTTTTTGATCCATTTTTCCTTTCAAAGCCTAATCATGCCCATGATTATTTTTACTCTCATTTGTATCCGTGATATTTTTCTTTAATAATAAAATTTTATTCAGACCTATTCCATCTTGTTTTAAATGCTCTTTATTCTTAATAATTAAAGCAGCACTCTTAAAATCCAAAAAGTTTGAATGTTTTGATCCTCTTATCTTATAGTTGTCAAAGAAAGGAATTATATGATTGACTATATCATCAATTTTTGTAACTATATATTCACAAACTAAACGGTTTTTATACTTAGCTACATACCCACATCCAAAAAAATCTACAAAACTTTCCAACAATGATACATCCCTTAAATCTTGAGCTATAGAAAAACGTAATGAAGTAGCTATACCACTTTTAGTTTTAGATTTTTGAACAGTAATAAAGAAATTAGATTCTCCTGTTGAAAACCCAGCCATTCATTCTTTAGCAGACACAAGGGTATTATAATTGTTTACTATTTGCTCTTTTTTTACTGCGATAGTATCCGGGAAAGCTTCTTTTAGCTCGTTGGATAAACCTCAATTCATGGACGCTTTATTATTAACTATTTTTTGTATTCCTTGTAAAGTACTATGTTCTTTTTCTGACATCAATCTTACAATTTCTGTAAAAAACATGTAGTCAAAATATTTTTTAGTTAATAACGGGTAATTAGTAAAATGTGGTATAATAACGTTAGTTAAATCCTTCATAGTACTAACTCTAAATTCCACAGTTGAATTTTTGTTGGGATTTGATACATATCCTATACCTCCAAAATACTCTTGAATTTTTAGAATTAAGTCTCTATCTCTTTCATGCATTTTTATTTGAGTTCTTGCTTGAATATTTCACCCTGTTTTGTACCTAGGGTTTTTTAATATAGTTACTACAAAAGAACTTTCAGCATCAAAAATACCAGTTATAAATCAAGGATCAACTGAAAGATTTTTAGAATTAGTATTTGTAGAATAATTCCTTATACCAAGTGGAATAATATTCACGGGGTTTATAGAATACTTATGAGAGTTAAAGGATAGATGGTTTGATTTAAGAAAGACAAATCTATAAAAAGCTACTAAAATACCTAAACCAATAGCGGATTCTGCTCCAGCTATGGCAATTATATAAATAGCGTATGTTTGACCTAATACATCGTCAAAGCTAAGTGAACTAACCAATATTAAAAACGTAATAGCTAATAACATTATTTCTATTGAAATAAGCATTAATATAATGTTTTTTCTATTTAAAACAAAACCTAAAATTCCAATTGTAAATAAAATAAGTGATAAATTCATTGTGTTAAAATATAAGTTAATGTCTGCTCGTTAAAATACTCTCATTTAATCATCGAACGTAGATGAGAGTAGTGTATTTAACTTTTTTAGGCTTTAAGCAAAACGAGGTTTACTCTTCTCCTATTACACTTTAAATTTTTAGTTAGAGTGCAATTCCACTGACTTCTTTTTTCGTCAATGGGATTTGTTGTGCAATATAGTTTACATAACAAGTTTCATTAGTTAACTTACATAAAAAGTTAAATTAATAATTGTTTTTATAGACTAAAACAATCTATTTTTATTGTTCTTGTAATAATGATAAGTATTTATATTTATTGCTTTTTGTAATAATGATAAGTATTTCTAATGATACAGAAACTATTTACCTTTTTAACTATATTAGATATAAAAAAAATTATTGCTCCTGTAATCATGATAAGAACTTTTCTAAAGAAACAGATTCTACAACAATAGGCATAGAACTGTGTAAGATAGCAAAAATTTCTGAACATTGTTTATAGAATATTGTTAATATGTTAATTAAGGTTTATTAAAAGGGTTTTTCTCTAATAACCCATGTATTTCATGCATTAAATCTGACTGATTAAGCTGAGAAAGTGTAGTTGTTAGTTGAAGTTTATACTTATAAATCGTAGAGACTTCCGATCTACACGTTTCAACCGTATCCTTCACAATTGCTAGCAACCTTTTATCTTCAGGAGTCAATACAGGATCAAAGAAACTAATCATTCATTCGACTGAATGTCCTACCCTAAGTATTTCTAGCAACATGTGATGATAGGAATTCGGTATCACTGGGGTAAAATCAAATTTTGGCCGAAGAATATACTCAGAATATAGATGGACATAGGCATAATTCCTATGATTTGCAACCCTTACTGAGATTTCATAAATCTCATCCTTAATAGACCTAAGATCATCTAAAATACTAACCATATTTACAGTTGCTTTTGCATCGTTTGATAGATCAACAGTAAGTTGATACATCAGAGGAAACGAATCTAACATAGTTTCTAGCCCGGGGCTAGAGGTTAAGAGATGACCATCATGTCTATAAGATCCAAAAAGTGCCAAAAATGAAGAAATTGAAGAAATTATAGTTGTCTTTATACATCTATAAAACAATTGTAGATTAGCTTGTATATATAAAGTTCTTATGATTACTATTGTTCTTGTAATCATGTTAAAAACTTTTCCAAAGACACAGATTCCACAACAATAGGCATAGAACTGTGCAAAATTCCACAAATTTCTGAACATTGTCCGTAAAATGTTCCTAATCTGTTAATTAACACAGAGAATTGGTTTAATCTACCAGGATAGGCATCACACTTAACACCTAATGCAGGTATGGCAAATGAATGGATAACATCTGCAGCAGTAAGAATAAATCTAGTGTGTGTAATTTCAGGAAGGATAACTCTATTATCTACTTCTAACATTCTTAAAGCCCCTTCTTCTAAGTCAGACTCAGGTACTAGATAAGAATCAAATTCTACGAAATCTCCATCACTGTTTAAGAAATCTGGATATTCGTAACTTCAGTATCATTGGTGCCCTTCTGCTAATACAGATAATGAAGGATCAGTAACTTCATCCATTAAGTATAATAGTTTGAAAGAAGGGAAAGCGATTAACACTAAGATTAAAGCAGGAGTAATTGTTCAAATTAATTCTATTAATGTCAACAACATAAATACTTTCATATTTAACTGGACTATATCATACCTTATAAACGTTTATTTTTATAAGGTTTCCACGTTTAGTCTCTGAGGATCCTTCGTCATCCGACGAAGTTTCCTGCTGATTATCCATTGTAACATCCATTAAGATTTTCACTAATAAGTACTTAAGGCTTTAGGAGTTCCCAGCATGTAATAGAATTTTATTCATAGTTATTATAATTTTATGTAATAAGTTTGGAAGAGAATTTATATCTATCTTTGTATATCTCTCCAGAATTTCTATATTTTATGATAGTACTACCACTTATTTCTAAAATTGTAGCTGCTCTTCTAGCAGAAACAAAACTACCTATCCATTTAAATCCTTCTGAGGAACATTTTTCATATATATATATAGGATTACCTTTTGCTAAACCCATTTTTAATTTAGTATCTTCATTATGGATTCTTCCTAAAGCTTTTTGCTTCATTAAATCAATAGTAGATTCCTTATGAGTTTTACCAAATAAAGGATTATTTTCTTTTGATTTCTTTATACTCATTAATATTTTAGTTTCATCTGAGGCAGTACGACCATATAAAGCAGATTTTTCTTTCACATAGATTCCTTTTAAAGAATCACTAATTTTCATTCTAGTTTCTTCAGTATGTTTATAAGTAAGAGAACTTCCTGCTATTTTTAATGTATTATATTTAGGATTTAACATATCAAAGTAATACTGTTCTCTAGAAACTAAATCAGAAATTTCACAATACTCTAGTATTGTAATAGAAAAATTAGAAAAACCATATTTGATTAATGCTCTTGATATTACTAAAGTATGTTTATGTTTTAAATAACTAATATTAAAATAATTTTTAAATCTGTTAGATAAATTTTTAGATTGTCCTATATATGTATGATTTGTTCATTTATTAGTAAACATATAAATACCGGATTTATCTTTGTTTTCTTCATATATATCTTTTCTCATATCATAAGCATTCTCATATACCTTTATATAAGATGCATTCTTTGAAAAGTTGTCAGGTAAAGTACTATATGTACGTATAGTACATTTATAAATAGAAAACTTATTTTTATAATACTTTTGAATCGGCACATTTTTACCGTGATTAAGGTATTTGTTACTTATAGGTGATTTAGCGCTATCAAAATTTTTTATAATAGCTCCTTGTATTCAACCAACACTAAATAAAATAGCAACTAAGTAGTACATAATATTATCATGTAATTCGATTAAAGCTTCCATTTGTGGGCTAGCACTATCTTGGAAATATAATCCTCACGCTCTAGGTGCATCACATAAAAATTCGTTTGAAACGATAAATAAAGAGCTAATTGCGGCAATAATAGAAGATAGGATAGTACTACTTTGTAATGGTAAACTAGTAAATGCATGAGGTTTAGGTGGATTATGTAATGCTCACTCTAACCCTGGAGCACATTTATCTTTAAGTATTCTTAAGTAATCACTAAATAGTTGAGGAACCGCTCAAGGGTAACCGAAAATAGCTTTTCCTTTAACAAGTTGTAAGTACACTATGTGTAAGAATAGTACAGTAGCAGCAACAGAGATAAGTGAACCAATACTACTAATAAAGTTTCAACCTGTAAAGGCATCAGGGTAGTCACTAATTCTACGTGGCATACCTTGTAATCCTAAGAAATGTTGAGGGAAGAAAGTTAAATTAACCCCAGTAAATAAAACTCAGAAATGAGCTTTAGAATAAAGTAAGTTATAATCTAATCCTAAAATTTTAGGTATTCAGAAGTATCATCCACTAAATAAGGCAAATACAGCACCCATACTTAAAACGTAGTGGAAATGAGCAACTACGTAGTAAGTATCGTGGAAGGCAATATCAAGTGATGCGTTCGCAAGAACCACACCTGATAATCCCCCAATAGTAAACATAAATACAAAACCTAACGCAAATAGTAATGATGGTATGAAATGTAAAGAACCACCATAACAAGTTGCTAATCAAGAGAATATTTTAATACCAGTAGGAACTGCAATAATTAAAGTTGCAGCAGTGAAATATGCTCTTGTATCTACATCAAGACCCACAGTATACATGTGGTGACTTCAAACTACAAATCCTAAGATACCAATAGAACACATGGCGTAAACCATACCAAGGTATCCGAACACGCTCTTGTTAGAGTTAGCTGAAATTGTAGTACTAATTATACCAAAACCTGGAATAATTAAAATATAAACTTCTGGATGTCCAAAGAATCCATTTCTTCAAATTTAACTTATTAAAACTCTCTTGTTAAATCCAGGTACCGGTAATCTAAACTCCGGGCTTGTGTATCATTTATAAATGATAGAAGAAACCGACTGTACATTAAGCATCATTTCAGACACCTACCAGTGAACCAGTCTGTAGCGGTCACTTAAATAACCGACGGTCTTTAAATGAGAAACTTATTGACCGTTAACACTAGTATCGCTAATATTTATATTACTTTTCCTTACCTTTATAAAGATATATAAATGTTGAACAAATCTTTATAGAGATCTATAAACCTTGAACTTAAGAGTTGCAAGTAATAATAACTAAACATTAACTAAATCTAAGGTATGTCTCAAAAACATTTACTATTTCGGATCTTATAGCTTTTTACATCTGTCCTAATAGTTTCATAACTTGTACGTTAAACCTTGACTTTTATTCCCGCATTTTTTAAAGATTACTTGCTTTATTTATCATTTTAGCTTTTTCAATCATTTCTTGTCTTTTTGATTCATCTAAATGATCTTTATTCACCAGATTATTATGAATATCTTTTCACAATTTATACGATAAAGATTTTTTAGTGTATAAGGGATAGTTATCAAAATAAGGGAAAATATATTTACAATTATTCAAACCTCCTACTCTAAATTCATAAACATTTTCTACTGAATGGCTAGAAATGATTCCATTTCTAAATAATACAGAAAAATGCTCTAATACTTTTAGATTTATTGCTCACTTTTGAGCAATATTGAAGTTGAAACTAAATCCTTTTTTTTCACCTATTGAACAAGCAAAACAACCTTCTCCATCCGTAAATCCTGCAAGTCATGCATCGTTTAAAGTAGGAAGAATAGGTCTATTTTTAATAACTATAGGTTCTAATAATATTCTACCTTTAGTAACTCATTTGTTAAACCCTTTAACGAAAAGATCAAATTTTTCTTTTCTTTGTGGTAAAACAAGATTACCATTAAATATACTAATTATAATGTCTATTTCTTTCTTATTTTGTGTTACATATCTACTAGTTATAGCCGATTGAGATATAACTTTACCAAATCCAAGAATTTCTTGTATAAATTCTAAAACTTGTTTATCAATTGTAGCTTGTGTAATAACAAATACCAAATCTCCTCTATTGTTCACAATAAAAGAACCTTCTCCCTCAGTGAAACCAATTAATCAAGTTAAAAAATTATCTGAAGGGATTTTATTATTTGGTAAATGAGTATTGTATTTCTCATGAAATACAGAAAAATCAAAACCATTGTTAAATGAATCAGACATATGTCTTTTAAATGTAGATAAGCTAAAACTAGGCAAAATAAATAATGTCGGTAATAGCAAATAATCTTCAAATATTTCTGTTGAGAAAAGATGTTGGTATAATATAGGATCACCACCACCTGCTACTTCAAAGAATGAAGTATTAAAGTTTCTATCTGTTAATACCATAGTAATTCCCATTAATTTATGTTGATCTGCTGGATTAAATCCCATAGCTTAAAGTATTATTCTTTAGCTTAAAAAGTTATTAAAACTTAGTGCAGATACGCAGACACTCTCATGCCTGATCGGACCATATCTTATATTTCTAAGTTGTAGAATTTTTGTAAATGATCTCAGGTAAAAATTGTTCTGTAATTATTCATAGCTGATTTTATCTTTACTATTCTTTCCTTTCCTTCTATTGTGTTGTGCTCTTTCCTATCAAATATATCTACGACTTCCATTCAATCCAAGGAATCTAAATGTTTAGTTCCAAATAAAGGGTATTTTAAAAGATAATTTTTAGCATTAATATTACCGTTAAGATTAGTAGTTCTAACTCTATACTCAGGTTTCGGTTTATCCGATCTTATTTTTTTAACTTCTGTATTTAAAAGATCAGCAATAGGAGTTAAAAAATATATGTTGTCAAATCCTTTGTGATCTACTCGTCTTTGAGATATCTCTAATTTACATTCAAGTTTAGGATATTTACCTAAAAGAGTAGTTCTTACTTGGAAAGAAGCATCTGCTTCTATAAACCCTGACAACCATGGATTGGAATCTAATGGCTCAGTAGATATAGAGTATTTTTCAATATTAACTCCTTTATTTTCATTAAAAAAATCTATTAAAGCATTAAGACTATATATTTTAGGTGTTCTCATGTTTCCATTTATTAATGAAATAACTGACAATACACCATCATAACTATTTATAGTTAATATATAAGCGTCTATCCCTTTTTTTCTAGATAACGAACCTACACCCAATTCCTTTTGAATAAGTAAGGCTAAAGGTAAGTCTTTTAAATGAAAAACTATTTGTATAGCAGGATAATTTAATTTACCCTTAGGGGATCTTAAAGTTTTTGGTGTGATTATTGTACCATCACCTTCAATAAGCCCAGTAAGATAATGACTAAAAAGAGATTTGTTTGATTGATTATTGTGGTTATCGGTATGAATTGATCTAAAACTAGCACATAAAGGAAAGGCTAAGGTTTCTAAACTACAACAGAAATATTTTGGCGTGTGGCCTCTGAGGTTCTCTAAAAAGTTCAAACTCAATAGATTACCTGCTGATTGCGATATATTTTCATATAACGGTTCCCAGAATACAGCCAAATTTAGAGCCGGCAGAATTAGTTTACCGGCTAAAACAGGTAATGATAATAATAATAAAACAGCTGTAATAACAACTGCTCATGCAAATAGTATTAATTTATGTAATCTTATTCCAGGACTTCTCATATTAAATGTAGTAGTCATAAAATTCATAGCTCCAAGTAAACTTGAAATACCAGAAAGATGTAATCCAAATATAGCTAAGTCCACACTTGGACCACTATGACTTTGTATTCCTGATAATGGAGGGTAACAAATTTGTTGATAACTTCATTTATAAAAAATATTATAAATTAATGTTATACTCAATAAATTTCTTTATTGTTCGGACTATACCATCATCCTTCATTTAAAGTTTATTAATTTTTAATTTCTAATAGTTGTTTTCTTATTTTTCTAATTGTGTTTCTAATATCTGATAATTTTTCATAGTTACCTTTATCTTTAACATAAGATCTAGCTCAGATTTTATACTCTAATGATTTAACACCTTTCATTGTATCTTTAAAATAATCAATAAGATGTTCTATTGTTCTAGAATTTGTTGTATCTAATATATAATGGTTATGTATTTCTTTATACCTCACTTTACTAGATATATGAAACAACAATCTCATACTTTCTAGAACTATACTATCTAATTTTTGAGTTAGACCAAACCCATGAACAATTCTATTAGTATCTTTTGATACTAAATAAAAGCTACCTTCAGCTTCTATAAACCCAACTAATCAAGGTTTAGTCATAATATTTTGTATTAGATTAATATCAGTTAAAGGTAAAGATATGTTATTTCAAACCGGAGATAAATAGTTCTCATCTTTTTTACTATTTTTGAGAATTAAAAGTTTTTTATCTCTTTCTTGTTTAGATATACTATCATTATTTAATATATACAAAGCGTCTCTAAATCTAGAATAATCAAAATATTTACTAGTTAATAAAGGATATTTATCAAAAATAGGTAATATTATGTTTTCTATGTGTTTTCTGTCTCTTATAAAAAACTGTCCTTTATTGTTATCTTTAGTAACAGAACCTACACCCAGTTCTTTTTTTATATAATAAAGTAATCTTAAATTATATCTAGATTGAGCTATTTTATAAGATAAACCTCATTTACCATTAGAATAATTAATAGAAAAATTTCCGTCACCATCTGTGACACCAACTAATCATTGTTCAAAATAAGCTTTAGATGAAGGATGCTCTCCGTTTAGTCTCTGATGGATAAATCTATTTACCCAGGCGTGTTGTCTCCATGAATTATACATTTTTACATACGTATTCCTTAATGTGAGCGTTGAAAAGCTTCTTTTAGTTAAGTTATTGGAACATCCTACATAACTCTTACCATTAATAAGGTTTTTTCAGAGATATACTCCTGTTTTGTTCTTTTTATCTTTTAATATAGTTTTTTTTTGTATATCTGTATTTACATAAATTAGAGGAAACGAATTCATAATGATTAAGTAAGATGAATCCAAATTATCATATAAGAAATCTGAAAAACTACACAGAATAGAAAAAGACAAAATAAACTCTAAAATGTACGTAACACTAAAGTGTTTATACGTTAATAAAAAACCGTATATTGAAAAAAGAAAGCTTTGCTCTAGGAAACATGAGTAGTATAATTTTTTTAGAAGAGTTTCACGCATCGAGGAGAGTTTTATTGCCTCTATGTTACCATAAAGCAACTCCTTACACTCAAGAGTTCACCCTGTACCTACACCATTTTCAATTCCACCTGCAAATAAGAATAAAACAATACTAGGAATTAGTAATAAGTAACTAATATTATTAAGTCTAGGGAATCCCATATCAGGTCCTCCTAACCCTAATGGAAGTAGGAAATTACCAAATCCCCCGATTAAAGCTGGCATAACCATAAAGAAAATCATTATTATAGCATGAGCAGTAATAATACTGTTATATAATTGGTTATCAGCAATATACTGAACACCAGGTCCTGACAGTTCTAATCTAATTAATACAGAAAAAGCAGTTCCTACTAAACCTGCAAATAATGCATATATTAAGTATAACACACCAATATCCTTAGCATTGGAAGATAAAAATCATCTTTCAAATCACATACTAATCCCTGACGTTTTAACTGTTAGGTCTTTATACCTACCATTTTCATCATTTTCAGATATAATGATACTGCTTTTAGAAAAGGCAATAGGATTATAAGGGGTCACACTTATATAAAATGGTAAGTGTAGTTGTATATCTTTATCTTTGAAAAATATAGTAAAAAAAAGTTCATTTTACTACACGGAATGCTAATAATACTAGTAATACTACATTTTTTGATCGTTAGACTATAAAAGTAGTTATCTATTGCGATTGGTACAACAATAACAGTCCATCTAGCTTATATATTTAGATGAATCTCTAGTTTTAGCTATATAATTTAATCATGACAAACCTATATAGTAGTGGTCATGCCGAACATAGATATTATCTATTTCTTATTTTTAGTAAACAGCTATAAAAAGTTGTTAAGTAACGAGAGCCCCAAAAAGGGTGTTAGTATAGGCTACGCTTTTTTTTCATTAGGCTTTTTTTTTGCTAGCTATACAAAAAAATAGGGCTGTAAACTATACTAATATCTCATAAAAAATATAAAGCTATAAAAAGTAACTAGCAAAGTATTTTAAATAAT